>CAUYPK010022494.1:0-26166 GCA_963574355.1 Loris lydekkerianus
TCTGAGGGCGGAGCGCGGACCGGACACAGCGGTCCCTACCCCAGGCCGAGCCAGGCCACCCGCGGCGGCGTCGCAGACTCCGAGACCTGCCTCTCGCACCTTCTCTGTCCAGTCACTCTGCTCCGCACTCAGCGCTCCGGAGACTTCAGCAAGGTGAGCAGAAGAGAGAGAAACAACAGTGACCGCCAGGAGGAGACACCGGAAGTCCCTCCCCTTCGCGGTGAGCATTCTCGGAAGTGTCCCTGTCCTGCGCTTTCATTAGTTCAAATCCGCGACCATTTGACCTGTTGCACTCTGGGTAGTGTAGTTTCCGAAACTCCTCTGGTCACGTGGACGTTGGGCCAGCCTTGACTTCGGCGCAGGTAAGTTAGGAAGAGCGGTGTACCAAGCCGGTAATTGGCTACTTTACCTTACTGGAGAGAGGGTCTCACCCCTCCTTCCAGGGGCAGTTTCCAGATTTCTGGGCAGTGGTGTAGTCTGTAGCTAATCACCAAAGTATTTGACTCATTAGAGACATTGTAGACTCCCTGAAGCTCTGAGCATGTTCCCAGAAGCCAAAACTGTTATTTCAGATGATCCCAATGGGTGCACATCCAAATGCGAACATCATTCCATAGAGATGCATCAGGCAGAAAATATGTCCACTCTCTCTCTCTCTTTTTTTTTTTTTTTTGAGACAGAGCCTCAAGTTGTCACCCTGGGTAGAGTACAGTGACATCACAGCTCACAGCAACCTCCAACTCCTGGGCTCAAGCGATTCTCCTGTCTCAGCCTCACAAGTAGCTAGGACTACAGGTGTCCACCACAACCACTGGCTTTTTTTTTTTTTTTTTTTTTTTTTTTTTTTTAGTTGCAGCCGTCTTAGTTGTTTGGCAGGCCGGGCTGGATTCGAACCTGCCAGCTCAGGTGTATGTGGCTGGAGCCTTAGCCGCTCGAGCCACAGGCGCCCAGCCAATACGTCCACTCTTAATGGAATGTAATAAACACTTTCTTACTGATACTCAAATGCAGGTACTGAGAGGCGCTAGAGTCAATTTTGTAACTCCCTGTATGATCAGTTAGGGACAAGAGAAAAAAGTGCTAGTCAGGGCCATGAGGTGGAGGGATGTTTAGGCCATCATGAAGCACAGGATAAGGGGGCATTTCTGCCTCTGATTCCCAACAGAGATCATCTCTCTGCCTGTGTTGTTTTTGCCTAACCGAGTTCTTTTTGGCATGCATAGAAAAGAGTCAATGCACTGAGACAGCAGGTGTTGCCCCAAAGAGTTTATAATAAATAGTGAGGCAGGCTCAGCGCCCCTAGCACAGTGGTGGCCTCACGTACTGAGGGTTAAAGCCTGGCCTGGCCAGCGAAACAACTGCAACAACAACAAAAATAGCCGGGCATTGTGGCAGGTGTCTTGTCCCAGCTACGTGGGAGGCTGAGGCAGGAGAATCGCTTAAGCCCAAGAGTTTGAGGTTGCTGTGAGCTGTGACGCCATGGCACTCAGGGCAACATAGTGAGACTCTGTCTCAAAAAATAAATAAATAAAATAAAATAAAAAATAAACTGTGCTGGCTTGGTGCTCGTAGCACAGTGGTTATGGCGCCAGCCACATACACGGAGGGTGGCGAGTTCGAACCCAGCCAGGGCCAGCTAAACAACTGTAACAAAAAAATAGCCAGGCGTTCTGGCAAGCGCCTGTAGACCTAGCTACTCAGGAGGCTGAGGCAAGAGAATTGCTTAAGCCCAACAGTTCAAGGTTGCTGTGAGCTTTGACGTCACAGCACTCTACCAAGGACAATATAGTGAGACTCTGTCTGAAAATAAAATAAAATAAAAAATAAAGAAATAAACAGTGCTATCTGAGGAAAGAGTGGGTTGTCAAATAGCATCAAATTAAGCAAATGACGTTCTCAAAGCAAAAGTCCATTTAGAAAAGACAAGAGCCCTGTGAGGGAATCTATTGATAATCTAACTCCTGAGGAAAGAGATGCAAGAACAGTTTTCTGCATGCACCTGGCAGCAAGAATTTGACAATATGATACCAGAATTTCACTCTTCAGTAGGTTCTTGGTCTCAGTGATTCGAAGAATGAATCCACGGACTACAGATCAGTGGTAAGACAGGATTTATTTACAGAAGAGAATACAGAAGCTCCAGAGCTCTTGGCAGAGAGAGAAAACAGAAGTCAGGAGAAAAAAGCTCTCTCTCTCTCTCTGTCTGTCTGTCTCTCTCCGGCCTCTTTGACTAGGGGTATATATAGTCACATGGGGCCCTCTGTAGTTACATTTAGTGTTGGTAGTTACATTTAGCATGTCTGGGACCCTCTGTGACATATCTGGGATGCTCAGTAGTTACATTTAGCTTATCTGGGAAATTGTGTCTGGGACAGCATGTCTGGGACATGTCTAGGACATGAATGAGTGGCTATGATGCCTTTCATTCCCAGGCCTAGAATACTTACATGAAATTGACCAGGCCTAGAAAATGGGGGTTCCCTGTTCAGCCTAAAGTGCTGGTGTCTCCCCAGCAGTTGCCTGGCCCCTCTGGCTATTGGAGCCTCCTGCAGGGCCCCCCTGCCTACCCTCCAGCCCACTGGTTCCTCTGCTTGTTGCCACCGCATCAACACCACCAAGGCAGAGGCAGCTGGTCCGTGCCCCCACACCCGCAAGCTGGCTGGGATGCCACTTGTCCTTTATCAACTCTCTCTCTCTGAGTAGAAACTCTAACCACTGTTAGGGAAAAGGGAGGAAGATTCAATCTAACTGCTTCCTGCTGAGTTGGGCGATGATAGGAGGGGGCAGTTAGGGTTTCTCTGGAGGAAGAGTGATCCAGGGGTCCAAGATAGAATCAGGTCTTGGACTGGAACCATCTTTACTGTGTGTGCCTTGATGACATTTCTGGAAGACACAAATCTGATTAAAAGGCAAGGGTAGAACAGTCAGAGGAGGGGATTAATTACAGTGTCAGGTTAGAAGAACAAAGTCAGTGATGTTTAAAAGAAAACTATATTAACATTTTTCTTGCAGTCTCCTAAACAATAACTTTAAATTTTCTTTAAGTTCACAAGTGTAGATGGACTGTGGCTGATTCTCTTCGTGGTCTGCTTCTGTAGAAGGTGGTGGTGAGTTCCAGGATTTTACTCTGTATAATGTATCCAGGAATCTATCTCCATAACTTTAATAGCTGTACAAGACAAAATAACAGAAAAAGGACCTTCCCAAGTTGGGGTTAATGTGAATTAGAGGGAAGGGTTTTGATCATGACTAGATCTCCAGGAAAGAAAAGCTCTTTTAGTGTTGAATGTGAAAATGTAGTTGGGAGGGTTTTTTGTTTGTTTGTTTGTTTTTTGAGACAGAGTCTCACTTTGTCACCCTCCGTAGAGTGCTGTGGCATCACAGCTCACAGCAACCTCCAACTCCTGGGCTTAAGCGATTCTCTTGCCTCAGCCTCCCAAGTCGCTGGGACTACAGGCACCTGCCACAATACCTGGGTATTTTTTGGTTGCAGTTGTTTAGCTGGCCTGGGCCGGGTTCAAACCCGCCACTCTCGGTGTATGTGGCTGGTGCTGTAACCACTATGCTACAAGTGCCACGCCTAGGTGGGAGGTTTTTAAGGATTTGTTGAAATTTAGCTAAAGAAGTAATATGTTTTACTAATTTTGTAGTTTCTTGATCTAATAATAAATCATTAGTTAAAAATGGTCTTCCATATAATAATTTGAATGGGCTACAACCGAGTTTCTGAGGTAAATTTCTTATTCTAAGGAGAACAAGGGAAAGCAATTTAGTCCAAGGGAGATGAGTCTCTTGAGTTAGCTTTTGTAACTGTCCTTTGATTTTATCATTCATTTTTTCTACCTTCCCAGAGGATTGGGGCCTCTAAGAGCAGTGTAGATGGTATTTTATGCCCAGGGCTTTAGATATTCCTTGTGTCACAATTGCCTTGAAGGCAGGCCCATTATCACTTTGCAAACTTCAAGGGAATCCAAACCTGGGGATAATCTCATGTATTAAAGCCTTTGCAACTTCCTGGGCCTTTTCTGTTCTACGAGGGAATGCTTCAACCCAATTAGTAAAAGTATCCACAAATACCAGCAAATATTATATATCTTGTACTTTAGGGAGGTGAGTGAAATCCATTTGCCAATCTTCACCTAGATATTTACCTTGTTTACCTCTGACATATATCACAGTCCTTATTATCTGTATTATGGTTTCCATTCTAGAGTGACTAGGCCCTCTTTGGGCATTTTTAATTAAAGAATAGAGTGGTCTAACTATTTCACTATATCCAGGAATCCAGAGTCTGCAAAAGCCTGTAGTTCCTAAGAAGCCTCAAAGTTGTCTGAGAGTTCGAGGTTTAGGGTGAGCCAATATTGGTTCTATTCTTTCTTGGCCCAAGGCTCTCTTCCCCTATAAAAGATGGAGACCCAAATAGTGAACTTCAGGCACACATAATTGGGCTTTAGCCTTGGAAATTTAGTACCCACAATCAGCTAGAAAGTTTAATATAATTTGTGTAGATTTAATAATAGATACAGATTCCTCTGTATCTGGCTCCCAAAAGAATGTCATCTACATACTGAATAAGACTCGCTGTAGGAAATGAAAAATGACTTAAGTCTTTGATTAAGGCCTGTCCAAACAAGTGAGGGCTGTTCCTAAATCCCTGGGGTAACACAGTCCATGTGAGTTAGGTGTTGGAGTCAGAAGGGTCTTCAAAAGCAAGGAGGTTTTGGGAATTTTCATGAAGTGGAATGCAAAAGAAGGCATCTTTTAAGTCTAGGACTGTGAAATAAGCAGCCTTTTCAAGGATATGAGACAATAAAGTGTATGGATTGGGAGCTACAGGATGGAGAGGAATGACCGCTTCATTTATAATGTGGAGGTCTTGGACTAGTCTCCAAGTTCCGTTTGAATTTGGCACTCCTAGAATAGGAATGTTACGTGAACTATTGCAAGGTATTAATAATTTCTGTCACTTTAGATTCTATATTATGGGTATTAATCCATTCTTAGCGTCTGTTTTTAGATGATATTGTTTTTGGTTTTTTGCAGTTTTTGGCCAGGGTTGGGTTTGAACCCACCACCTCAGGTATATGGGGCCGGTGCCCTACTCCTTGAGCCACAGGTGCCACCCAAAGATATTGGTTTATTTATTTATTTATTTTTTAGAGACAGAGTTTCACTTTGTCGCCCTCAGTAGAGTGCTGTGCTGTCACAGCTCACAGCAACCTCCAGCTTTTGGGCTCAGGCGATTCTATAGCCTCAGTCTCCCGAGTAACCGGGACCACAGGTGCCCATGACAATGCCCAGCTATTTATTATTATTATTATTGTTAAATCATAGCTGTGTACATTAATACAATCACCATACACTGGTTTTATAGACTATTTGACTGTTTTCATCACACTGGCTAACATAGCCTTCCTGGCATTTTCTTAGTTATTGTGTTAAGACATTTATATTCTACATTTACTAAGTTTCACATGTACCCTTGTAAGATGCACCGAAGGTGTAATTGCACCAATCACCCTCCCTCCGCCCATCGTCCCCCTCCCATCCCTCCCTCTCCCCCTTCCCCATATTCTTAGGTTATAACTGGGTTAAGCTTTCATATGAAAGCCAAAAATTAGTTTCATAGTAGGATACTTTTTCTTCCATTCCCAGCTATTTTTTGTTGCAGTTTGGCCGGGGCCAGGTTTGAACCCACCACCCTTGGTATATGGGGCCAGAGCCCGACTCATTGAGCCACAGCCGCCACCCTAGAGGATATTGTTTTTGATTGGGATAGATGGTGGGATTCTTGAACTTAATTTGGACTGGTTGAGCATATTTTGCTCTTCCCACTTGTCCTTCAGTAGCCGACACTTCTGGGTTAATTTCTGTCTCTAAGAAGAGAAGGCATAATATAGGTTCCTGTCCCATATTCATATAAATGGTTGTTCCTGCTTTAGTTAGTATGTCCCTCCCCAAAAGGGGAGTAGGACTTTTAGGCATGATTAGGAAGGGGCATGAGAGAATAGCCAGTCATCCCAATTGCAGCTTAAAGGCTGAGAGAAAAATTTGGTAACTGGCTTTCCAGACACCCACTGTATAGTTACAGATTTGGGGGATAAAAGGCCAAGTTAGAGAGAAGTACAGAAAAGGTTGCTCCTTGGCAGCACCTGTGGCTCAAAGGAGTAGGGTGCTGGCCCCATATACTGGAGGTGGCAGGTTCAAGCCCAGCCCCAGCTAAAAACTGCAAAAAAAAAAAAAAAAAAAAAAAAGGTTGCTCCAGTGTCCAGAAGAAATTCTATCTCCTGCCCCTCTACCATAAGGCAAACCTGGGGCTCTTGAAGGGTGATGACACAAGCTGGAGCCATGAGAATCTGCCCTGGGCAACCCTCAGTCCAGTTTGGGTGCTGATGGGGACAGGCCACCCTCCAGTGGTCACCCTTGCATTCTGGACAGGGGCCACCAGGTAGCTTGCCCAGCCAGTGGTGCTGCTGGGGGCAGTCTTTCCTGAAGTGGCCAGCCTGACCACATTGGAAGCACTTGTTCTTAGTGCCTCTGGTTTTCTTCTGCCCCTGAAAGGTGCTCATTTGTTGGAGTGCCATTACTAGAGCTGTCATTCTTTTCATAGCCCTTTTCTCTCTTTCCTCCTCTTTCTCCTGATCTCAGTTATAAAAGACCACAATGGCTATTTAAAGAAAATTCTCCAGGTTATGATCTGGGCCTAGAGCCAATTTCTGGAGTTTTCTTTGAATGTCTGGAGCCGCTTGAGTGATAAATTTATCTTTTAAAATAATTTGGCCCTCTAAGAAGTCGGATGTTAACTGAGTATGTTTTTTCATTGCCGGCCTAAGCCGCTCAAGAAAGGCTAAGGGACTCTCATTTTGCTCCTGGTAAATAGTAGATAACTTAGAATAATTCAGTAGTTCAGTTAATAGTAGATAACTTAGAATAATTTTTCTTGGATCAATGTAAACCTTCCAAGATACATGTTAGAAAATGTTTACGCCACCAGTCACCTTGTTTCTCAGGATTGCATTCGGGATCCTCAAAGAGAACTGCCTGTCTTCCCATGGGGTATCTGTTCCTTTCCTCAGAAGACAAACTGTCATCAGTATTGAACATGAACCACAAATCATCCCACTTTTTAGCTTCATCTAAGACTTCATTTCTTTCATTAAAAGTTAAAGTTTGATCTAGTAGTACCATTACATCTCTCCAAGAAAGAGTCAAAGCTTTGTCCTAACCCTTGGAGAACATCTATGTACTTATCAGGGTCATCAGAAAATTTTCCTAAATCAACCTTAATTTGCTTCAAATCTGCCAGAGAAAATGGAGTGTATACTCACGCACTTCCCCTTTCACCATCCGCAGTCTCAACCAAGGGACACAAAGAAGGATATGGTTGCTTTTGGGGGGTCCCAGTAGGACCAGATAAAACTCTTAACACTCTTACCAGTGTAGTTCTTAGTACCCACTGGCTCTCCTGTGCTTATATCATGCAGGCAGCACAGCCTGAGAAATCAGATATCAGGGAGCCTGTTCCCACCTGATACATATTC
This sequence comes from Loris lydekkerianus, assembly GCA_963574355.1. Lineage (NCBI taxonomy): Eukaryota > Metazoa > Chordata > Mammalia > Primates > Lorisidae > Loris > Loris lydekkerianus. Next base: position 7,542 of record CAUYPK010022494.1, read on the forward strand.
TGCCCCTTTTTGCCCCTTCCCCCCAACCCCCCAGCTCCAGAGTATCAAAGTGGGGTGAGCCCTGTCCTGGAGAAAATGGCTGTGCAGTGCTTGCACATATAACTCTATATAATCTCTACAAGCTTCTTTTAAATTCCCAGTAACAAGGGAAAATAACAGGTCTTAAATGCTATGTTTTCCAACCTCCCTTTTCTTTCCCAAAAGTTAGCCAGGCAACAATAATTACTTAGTGACAAATTAGAGTTGAGAGACACTTTGAAACTTTTGCATTACAATTAGTTGAAGTCTTAAAGAAACCTGGGAGTCAGTATTTTAAATGTTCCCATTTACACCAATAAACCGGAAGAAAGCAAATACTGAGGGTCATTTGCATTGCCTTTTTTTTTTTTTTCATTTTCAAGAGACTGAACTGTAACTGAGGGTTTAGGGCCATTCTTGCCTTGGGGAGTTGCCCAGGGCTTTCCTTCACCAGCCTCTAGTTGCCCAGAGAAGCCATGTAGGGGAGTCTTTTTGCCCTTTGTTTGGAGCTGACTTGTAGTTAACATGGCTTAGCCTTTTTTCTCAGACACATGAAAACGCCAATTGAATTTAATTTTGCAACAAAATTTGCAAAGGCAATAAAAAGGACCACACAACATATCTACAACATTTGAAGCACACATCCAAAACATACCAGAATGTGCCCATACTAAAGCAATCCTTTACCAACATTCAAAGCATGCAAACTACAAGGAGAGAGAGAGAAGCAGAAGAGGACTATAGAGATTCTAGAGATAAATTGGAAAAGTTTGGGACCACGGAAAAGAAGAGAGGATAGTTAGAGCTGGGAGAGCACGATTTCCTGAAAGCCCTCCCGTGTCCTGGGGTCAGAAACATTGCTGGGGACCCCAGGACTTCTGGGTGTTACCTCTTTGCTTGGCTCTCAACTAGAGAAAAGGAGTAAATATAGAGCAGTTTTAAAAGTCTTCTAATGTTCCCTTTGACTCCTTTCTGAAGCCAAGGGGAATTAGAAAGTTCGTTCCCAAACAGCCTCTCGCCTGTGACCTAGAGGTCAGCAGCCACACTATGCACATTTACCGGCTGATGGGCATCAGAATTATTAGTTTCCATTATTATAACTATAGAGAAAAGCAAGATAGACATAAGTGGTCCCATTGCTTACCACAGATCGTCAATCCTGGACGAGCCCCCAAATGTGATACTGGAATTTGGCTCTTCAGTAGGTTCTTGGTCTCGGTGATTTGAGGAATGAATCTACAGACCACAGATCAGTGGTAAGATAACATTTATTTATAGAAAAGAATACAGAAGCGCCAGAGCTCCTGGCAGAGAGAGAAAACCCAAGTCAGGAGAGAAAAGCTCTCTCTCTGTCTGTCTCTCTCCAGGCTCTTTGTCTAGGGGTATATATATTCACATGGGGCCCTGTTGGTAGTTACATTTAGTGTGCTGAGATCCTCTGTGACATATTTGGGATACTCAGTAGTTACATTTAGCTGTCTGGGACATGTCTGGGATGGGAATGAATGGCTACAATGCTTTTCATTCCCAGGCCTAAGAAACTTACATGAAATTGATCAGACCTAGAAAATGGGGGTTCCCTGTTTAGCCTAAGGTGCTGGTGTCTCCCCAGCAGTTGTCTGGCCCCTCTGGCTACTGGAGCCTCCTGCAGGGCCGCCCTGCTAACCCTCCAGCCCACTGGTTCCTCTGCTTGCTGCCACTGCATCAACACTGCCAAAGCAGAGGCAGCTGGTCCCCCACCACCCCTCCTCACCCCCAACCTCCACAAGATGCCACTTGGTGTGTATCACAAGGATTTGGAAAAGTTTGTCTCTACAGCTGGAAAATTTTAAAATGTGAGTATGATTACCAATAGAAATTCAAGACATTCCAAAAGAATTGCTTATGTGGAGTTTGTTGATGTTAGCTCAGCACCTCTAGCAATAGGATTAACTGGCCAACAAGTTTTAGGAGTGCCAATCATAGTATAGACATCACAGGCAGAAAAACACAGAGGTGCAGCAATAGCAAACAATTTACAAAAGGGAAGTGCTGGACCCATGAAACTTTATGTGGGCTCATTCCACTTTAACATAACTGAAGATATGCTTCAGGGATCTTTGAACCTTTTAGAAGGATCGAAAGCATTCAGTTTATGATGGACAGTGAAACAGGTCAATCTAAAGGATACGGATTTATTACATTTTTGGACTCAGAATGTGCCAAAAAGGCATTGGAACAACTTAATGGATTTGAATTAGCAGGAAAGTCATGCTACTGAACATACTGATGCTTCCAGTTCTAGTTCATTTTTAGACATCAATAAATTGGAATGGACTCTGATTGACTTGGGAACAACTGGTGGTCTTCAAGTAATGCTAACACTTGCAGGGGATACACATTTATAGATTTCACTAGCAGCACAGTAGACTACAAATGAGTGGCTCTTTGGTATTTGGTGCTGTGGCAGAATTCTCTTTTGTTATAGATTTGCATACAAGACTTTCCAAATAGACTAAAATTTCAGTTTTATCTGCAACTGCCTCCATCCAGCCACTTGCAACAGTGTTTCCAACTCTCTATCATATTTAACCCTCAAACAGAAGTTGGGTGAGATACAGAGATTAAGGATGATGTGATCCAAGAATGTAATAAACATGGAGGAGTTATTCATATTTATGTTGACAAAAATTCAGCTCAGGGCAATGTGTATGTGAAGTGCCCATCAACTGCCCCAGATACTGCTACTGTCAATGCACTGTGCGCCAGGTGGTTTGCTGGTAAAATGATACCAGCAGCATATGTACCTCTTCAAACTTACCACAACCTCTTTCCTGATTCTATTACAGCTATGCAACTACTGGTTCCAAGTAGAGAATGAATGAAGATATCGTCTCTTATGTACATTTTCTTTCTTGAGAATTCATCTTCAGTTATCTTTCATTTAGATAAAAATAAAAAGGGAAAGATCTATTGTCAAAAAAAAAAAAAAAAAAGGAACAAATTCTAGATAACCCAACATTACAATAAATCAAGTTTGGTGGGTTTTTTGTTTGTTTGTTTTTCTGAGACAGAATCTTACTACGTTGCCTTCAGTAGAGTGCTGTAGCATCACAGCTCACAGCAACCTCAAACTCTTGGGCTTAAGTGATTCTCTCGCCTCAGCCTCCCAAGTAGCTGGGACTATAGGCACATGCCACAATGCCTAGCTATTTTTTTTTTTAATTATATTTGTCATTGTTGTTTAGCAGGCCCGGGCCAGGCTTGAATCCAACAGCCCTCATGTACGTGGCTGGAACCGTAACCACTGAGCTATGGGCACTGAACCTTGTATTTTTTTTTTTGGCACTGAGCCAATTCCCATGATATAAATCTTTCCACCATGACTGTCAACATGATGTCACTGAACATAAAATGGGGACGAGTCTATAGTAGCATACCAATATTTTCTGTTTCCACAATACTAATACAGTAGCCACAGATAAAGAATATAGAAAATAATAAAATATATACCAAATTTTTGGTAATTTTAGTATTTTTGTACCCGTGAGTGGAATTATAGAGAAATGCCAGCACAATGAGTTCAAATTAAGCAAGGGTCCTTTATTAGGCCGGCCAGTCAAGAGTAGGCTCATGCCACAAAGTCTCTTGACCACCTTGAAGTGGGGGTGCAATGTTTTTATATGATACTTCAAGCAGGGGATGGGAAGCCCAAGCATAAGCAGACTTGTACAGAAGCCAATATCTGCCAGGTTACAACTATAGGGAGAAGTCTTACAGACAGGGAGGGGTCTTACTAAAAACTGCTCACAGACAGACTTGTGACAGGATTGTGGTTTCTGCAAGATTTTTTCAGTTGTCACAGAATTCTGCAGTTCTCGGCTAAATTTCCTTCCCATTTCTGCAGGGTCACTGCTTCCACAAAAGGCTATTTTGGTAACAAAAGAGGAGGGGGAGGCTTGGCAAGCTTAACAAAATGGAGTAAGTCTGCTTACTTACAAAAGGATGGAGTCAGGGCATCACATTGGAAGAACATTTAGAACTGATAATGAGGTCTAGGGTGTGCCTTCTACCGATGTGCACATGGAGTTTCTTCCACCAAACCTGTATTTTTTCCCTTTTATGTATTCATTAACTCATTTAAATCCTTTACCATCATAGATGTCCCTTTTCCACAAGCTTCACTCATACTTACTCGTTTCTTCTCTATCATATATAAACCCTACATCTGGGAGTGAGGGGTGGCGACAACAGGGATCCACCATATCATCACGAGGCTACCTGAGACATGGCTTTTGTGTATAAATCCCTATTAAATATGTCTTTCTGAGCAAGTGGAAGTGTCAGTTTCTCCCTTTGGCCTCTCAGCTTTATTGGATTTGGGAGGCAAGTGTGCACAGACCTGCTCTTGAAGAACAATGTGGCATATACACATGTGGCTCTGGGGTGTGCTTAAAGGTGTCAGCTTCCCACACCTGTTGCAGCATATTCCACAGATATTATATTCATACTAACTAGGTTCTGCTGCTGCCACAATCGCACATCTGTCTCACACCCAGCACACACAGTTCCTGTAATATTTTCAGGCTGATAAATATGGAAACAAAACACAGTGTTTCTAGGCTTGACACCATCATACCCTTGTCTATTTGGAACAGAGTTTGATCACTCATCAATATCTTATCTATATATAGTATACGGGAAACATTGTGGGTGGTAATGAACATACTCAACATAATCATAGAGATTTGATAGCTTAAATCAAGATGTAGGAAATTCTAATGGACAAGTGGTTTTGTAATTTTATCATATAAATAATAAAAGGCAGGGCATGGTGGCTCATGCCTGTAATCCTAGCACTCTGGGAGGCAGAGACAGGTGGATCCCCTGAGCTAAGGAGTTCCAAACCAGCTTGAGTGAGACCTCCATGTCCACTAAAAATAGAAAAAAAAAAAAAAAACTAGCTGGGCATAGTGGTGCAGGCCTGTTGTCCCAGCTACTCGGGCAGCTGAGGCAAGAGTATTGCTTGAGCCCAAGAGACTGAGGTTCTATGAGCTATGATGCCAATGCTCTCTACCTAGGGTCACAGAATTAAACTCTTGCCCCCCCCAAAAAAATAATAATAATAATAACAATTAAGTCAGTGGTACATAAAGGTTAATAAACTAAAAAAAAACAAAAACAAAAAAACCCCCCCACAACTACTTAAAGTCAGTTACTACATAGAAAATGTCTCATTTCCTTAAGTTTGACAGTTGATATCTCTGACATTTTAATTCAATATTTATTTGTATTTATTTATTTATTTTGAGAGACAGATTCACACTCTATCACCCAGGCTAGAGTGTCCTAGTGACAGCTTAGCTACAGCAACCTCAAACTCCTGGGTTCCAATGATCTTCCTGCCTCTTCCTCCCAAGCAGCTGGGACTACAGGCACCAACCACAATGCACAACTAGTTTTTCTATTTTTAGTAGAGATGGGGTCTTGCTGTTGCTCAGAGTGGTCTCAAACTCCTGAGCTCAGGCAATACACCTGCCTCAGCTGCCCAGAGTGCTAGGATTATAGGCATGAGCCACTGAGCCTAGCCTCTTATTTTGTTTTGTTTTTTATTGTTGGTAAATCATTAAGGGTACAAAAGCAGGTTACACTGCTTGCATGTGTTAGGTAAAGTCCCTCTTATGATTGTGTCCTGCCCCCAAGAGGTATGTCACACACTGTGACTCCCCTACCCCCTTACTCCTTCCCTGTCTCCACTCCCCCATTCCCGTACCCACTACCATGTTTTAGCATCAATTGTCATAATATCAGAATCGAGTACATTGGATTCTTGATTCTTCATTCTTGTGATGCTTTACTAAGAATGTGTTCCACTTCCACCCAGGTTAATACAAAAGATGTAAAGTCACCATCTATTTTAGTGCTGAATAGTATTCCATGGTATACCACCACTTATTAATCCATGCCTGGATTGATGGGCATTTAGGTTGTTTCCACAATTTGGCAATTGCAAATTGAGCTGTAGTCAACAGTCTAGTGTAAATGTCCTTATGATAAAAGGACTTTTTTTCTTCTGGGTAGATGCCCAGTAATAGGATTGCAGTATCAAATGGGAGGTCTAGTTTGAGTTCTTTTTTGTTTGTTTGTTTGTTTGTTTCATTTTGCAGTTTGGCTGGGGCTGGGTTTGAACTCACAACCCTTGGCACACAGGGCCAGCACTCTACTCACTGAGCCACAGGCACCACCCCTAGTTTGAGTTGAGGATTCTCCATACTTCCTTCCAAAAGGGCTGTATTAGTTTGCTGTCCCACCAGCAGTGTAAAAGTGTTCCTTTCTATCCACATTCATGCCCGCATCTGCAAACTTTGTGATGTGGGCCATTCTTCCTGGAGTTAGAGGATATCTCAGGGTGGTTTTGATTTGCATTTCTCTGATAATTAATGAAGATGAGCATTTTTTCATATGTTTGCTAGACATCCATCTGTCTTCTTTAGAGAAGGTTCTATTCATCTCACTTGTCCATTGATATAAAAGACTGTTGGCTCTTTTTTTTGTTGCTTAATTTGAGTTCTCTGCAGATTCTACTTATCAAGCTTTTATCTGATTGATAATATGCAAATATCTTTTCCCATTCTGATGGTTGTTTCTTTGCTTTGGTTGTCTCCTTAGCTGTACAGAAGCTATTCAGTTTAATTAAGTCCCCTTTGTTTATTTTTGTTGTTGTAGCAATTGCCAAAAGTCTTTCCCCAGGCCAATACCTTCAAGTGTTTTCCCCACACTTTCTTCGAGGAATTTTATTGTTTCATGCCTTAAATTTAGATCTTTTATCTATCTTGAATTGATTTTAAAGAGTAGAGAAAGGTGTGGGTCCAGTTTCAGTCTTTTACATGTGGTTATCCACTTCTCCCAGCACCATTTATTGAATAGGAATTTTTTCCCCCAGTGTCTGTTCTTGTTTGGTTTATCAAAGATCAGGTGGCTATACTAGTTTCATCTCCTGGTTTTCTATTCAGTTCCAGATGTCTGTGTCTCTATTTTTGTGCCAATGTCATGCTGTTTTGATCACTATGGCCTTATAGTATAGCCTAAAGTCTGGTAGGCTGATGCCCCTGGTCTTCTTTTTATTACTAAGAATTGCCTTAGCTATACAGGTTTTTTTCTGGTTCTATACAAAATGAAGAATCATTTTATTCCAAATCTTAAAAGTATGATGATGGTATTTTAATGGGGATTGCATTGAATCTGTAGATTCCTTTAGGAAGTATAGATATTTAAACAATGTTGATTCTTTCCAGACATGAGCATGGTATGTTCTTCCATTTGCTAATATCTTCTGCTATTTCTTTTCTTACGCTCTTGTAATTTTCTTTATACAGGTCCTTTACCTCTTTTGTATGTTTCTCCTAGGTATTTAATTTTCTTTGGGCTACTGTGAAGGGAATTGTGTCCTTAATTAGTTTCTCATCCTGGCTGTTCTTGGCATATGCAAAAGCTACTGATTTGTGGACATTGACTTTATATCCTGAGACACTGCTATATTTTTTTATCACTTCCAAGAGTCTTTGGAGTTCTCTAAGTATAAGATCATATCATCTGCAAAGAGGGAGAGTTTAGCTTCCTCTGCCTCCATTTGGATGCACTTTATACCTACCTTCTCTTTTTTTTCTTTTTTGGTGTGGTTTGGCCATGGCTGGATTTGAACCTGCCACCCTCGGTATATGGGGCTGGCTCCCTACTCACTGAGCCACAGTTGCCACCCTATACCTTCTCTTGCCTGATTGTATTGGCCAGAACTTCCAGCACTATGTGAATAGAGGAGATAGAGGACAACCTTGTCTAGTTCCAGTTCTGAGTGCAAAAGCTTTCAGTTTTACTCCATTCAGCATAATATTAGCTGTAGGTTTGTTGTAGATGGCTTCAATCAGTTTAAGAAATGTGCCACCTATGCCTATATTCTTCAGAGTTCTAATTAGAAAAGGATGTTGAATTTTATCAAATGTTTTTTCTGCATCTGTTGAGGGGATCATATGGTCTTTGTTTTTGCTTCTGTTGATATGGTGAATTACCTTTATGGACTTATGTATGTTCAATTAGCCTTACATTCCTGTGATGAAACCTACTTGATCATGAAATATGACTTGTTTTTTTTTTTTTTTGAAATATGACTTTTTTAATGAGAAGCTGTAATCTACTGGCTAGGATCTTTTTTTCTTTTTTCTTTTTTTTTTTTTGAGAAAGAGTCTCACTATGTTGCCTTTGGTAGAGTGCCATGGTGTCACAGCTCACAGCAACCTCAAACTCTTAGCCTTAAGTGAGTCTCTTGCCTCGGTCTCCCAAGTAGCTGTGACTACAGGTGCCCATCACAACACCTGGCTATTTTTTGTTGCAGTTGTCATTGTTGTTTAGCCAGCCTGGGCCAGGTTCGAACCTGCCAGCCTCAGTGTATGTAGCTGGCACTGTAACCACCATGCTATGGGTGCTGAGCCCAGGGCATTGTTTTGTTGGGAGGTTTATTTATTTATTTTAGAGATAAGAGTCTTATTTTGTCGCCCTTGGTAGAGTGCTATGGCATCACAGCTCACAGCAACCTCCAGCTCTCTTGGGCCTATGCAATTCTCTTGCCTCAGCATCCCAAGTAGCTGGGACTACAGGCGCCTGCCACAATGCCCGGCTATTTTTTGTTGCAGTTTGGCTGGGGCTGGGTACAAACCTGCCACCCTTAGTATATGGGGCCAGGGCCCTACTCACTGAACCATAGGTGTTGCCCTGTTGGGAGATTTTTTATTATTTCTTTGATCTCAGTGCTTGAAATTGGTCTGTTCAAGAGATCTATTTCTGGTTGGAGGGCAGGACCTGAGAGCTGCCCCAACTGGGCAAGCTTACCTGCAGCCTGGCGGGGCCCAGGGCTGCTGCTGCTTATTGCCTTCGTAGGCTACACTGTGAAGAACGCATGGAAGAACGAAGTCTTCTTCTCCTAGTCCTATTTTTCTGGATGGCTGGCTTTACCCTTCTCAATTCTTGCAGGTAACCCGTAAGCAGGAAGAGAGTGGAAACTGCCCAGAAGATCCTCTCCCCCAGAGACTCCCTAGCTGTCCCAAAGGAAACCCTACAGTGGCCACCCAGGGACTCCCCAATGCGTTCTACTCCCAAATCCCTCAGACCCAGTAGATATGCCCTTGGAGCCCAAAATCCCAGCCCCCAGAGCCTGTCGGGCCATCTGCCCCAGGATTCACACCTTCTTCTACCCGCCCTCCGCTAGGCTTTTGCTTTCTGCTGGCAGACATGATCGCGCAGAGCACCGAAGCCATCAGTGGATTCCCTGTGTGCCTGTGATCGCAGTGCAGCATGCTTGGGGTAGAATAAAGGAATAATTTTTAGCAAAAAAAAAAAAAAAAAAGAGAGAGAGAGATCTATTTGTTCTTGATAAAGTCTAGGGAGAGGATGTGATTCCAAGTATTGATCCATTTCCTCCACATTGTCAAATTTCTGGCCATAGAGTTTCTTATAGTAGTCAGAGATAATCTCTTGTATCTCTGTGGCATCTGTTGTTATTTCCCCTTTATTGTTTCTGATTGAGGTTACTAGAGATCTTACTTTTCTGTTTCTAGTTAGACTGGCTAAAGATTTATCGATTTTATTTTTTTTTTATTAAATCATAGCTGAGTACATTAATGCAATCATGGTATTTTATTTATTTTTTGAAAAAACCAACTTTTTGTTTCATTAATTTTCTGAAGGATTTTTTTGTTTTCAATTTCATTAATTTCTGATTTAATTTTGATTATTTCTTTTCTTCTGCCAGGTTTAGGGTTAGATTCTTCTTCTTTTTCCAGTTCCATAAGTTGGTTTGTGAATATGTTGATGCACTCACTTTCTTTTTTTCAAGTGTAGACATCTAGTGCAATACATTTTCATTTCAGGACTGCTAAACCTGTATCCCACAGGTTTTTGGCAGTTTTTTTTTTGGGGGGGGGAGGAAGGCCGAGGCTGGGTTTGAACCCGCCACCGCAGGCATATGGGGCCAGTGCCCTACTCCTTTGAGCCACAGGTGCCGCCCCCCCCACACAGGTTTTTGGTAACTTATGTCTTAACTGTGGTTATATTTGAGGAATTTAACAATTTCCTTTTATCCCTTCCTAAACCCAACTATCATTCAACATAAGCATGTTTAATTTTCATGCCTTTGTGTGAGGATGCATGTTTTGCTGACATTGAGTTCCACCTTTACAGCCAAGTGGTCTGAGAAAAGATGAGGTATAATTTCTGTTGCTTTAATGTTGCTGAGACTTGATTTGTATCCTAGAATGGGATCTATTTTGGAGTATGTGCCATAGGCAGACGAGAAAAAAGTATATTCTTTTGTTTGGGAATGGTATGTTCTCTATATGTCTATTAATCCCATTTATTCTAGGGTCACATTTAAGTCCTTTATATCCTTGTTTAGTTTCTGTTTAGAAGATCTATCCAGTTCTATCAGAGGGGTGTTAAAGTGTCTGGCTATTATGGTGTTATGGGATATCAATTTGCTCAGACCCTTTAAGGTCTGTTTCATAAATCTGGGAGCATTTAAGTTAGATGCATAAATATTTAAAATTGAGATGTCTTCTTGTTGTATTGTTCCTTTGACCAGTATAAAGGGTCCATCTTTGTCTTTCTTAACTATAGTTGCTTTGAATCTGCTTGTATTTGAGAATAAGATTGAGATTCCTCCTTTCTTCAGATTTCCATTTGCTTGAAATACTGTTTTGGACCAGGCCCAATGGCTCACACCTGTAATCCTACCACTTTCCAAGGCCAAGGCAGGTGGATTGCTTGAGATCAAGAGTTCAAGACCAGCCTGAGCAAAAGTGAGACCCCCCATCTCTACTAAAATAGAAAAACTGAGGTAAGATCACTTGAGTCTAGGAGTTGGAGGTTGCTGTGAGATATGACGCCATGGCACTCTACCCAGGGCAATAGCTTGAGATGAAAGAAAGAAAGAAAGAGGAGGGGAGGGGAGGGGAGGGGAGGGGAGGGGAGGGGAGGGGGAGGGAAGGGAAGGAAGAAAGGAAAGAAAGGAAGGAAGGAAGGAAGGAAGGAAGAAAGGAAAGAAAGAAAGAAAAAGAAAGAAAGGAAAGAAGAAAGGAAAGGAAAGGAAGGGGAAGGGAAAGGGGAAGGGGAAAGGGAAAGGAAAGGAAGACAGACTGTTTTACATCCCTTAACCCTGAGTCTTGATTTGCCCTTCAGGGCTAAGTGTGTCTCCTGAAGACAGCATATGTATGACTTGTGCTTTTTTATCCAATCAGCCAGCTTGTGCCTCTTCAGTGGGAAATTCAATCCATTGACATTTATTGAGAGTATTGATAAGTGTGGTAGAATTTTATTCATCTTGTTATGAGAAAGTCTGTTGTGTAGTTTTATCCTTAGCACCCTTGTGGAAGCTAAGTTTTGGACTTTGGCTTCTAGATGTTTACTTTGGTGGTAGTCCATTGTGGTGTTCAGTATTGAGAATAGGTGTAAGTATTTCCTGTAGAACTTTTTTTTTTTTTTTTGCAGTTTTCAGCTAGGCACAGGTTTGAACCCACCTTCATCTCTGGTATATGGGGCCAGCACCCTACCCCTTTGAGCCACAGGCACTGCCCTAGAACTTGTCTTGCGATGAATTTAATCAGGAAATTTAGTTTCCAGGCATAAAACTATTTCCCAACTTAATTGTTCACAGTGATTCCCTGATTATTTCCTCAGGATTTGGGCCCCACCAGGTTGAGCTCTCAAAGCTCTCCAGAATCCTTCAGAAGCAGGTCTCACCATGCCCGCAGACAACAGTTCCCCTGCAGTGTGAGAGTCCCCGTGTCTGTCACAATTGGAGGTCCATCCCAGCAGGTGGAAAGGTAGAAGAAGGCTATGTCCCTATAGAAAGCCTACCCTCATGACCTTCCCACAATGACCAACCCATGGCTGCCAAAAGCTGCTGAGTATGGCCGTTTCTCTTGCTGCCAAATGCATGGCAAGTCCGCTCTGACCAGACCTCACAACTGGCTGCTATACACTGTTTGGGCTCAGTTACTCTTCTAGGCTTTCCTCTCAATCGCACCTTCCCTGAGAACTGAAAACTGCAAAAGGGCTCCCTCTCATCCCAGACCTCCATGGAGGGGCCAGTTGCTCCTGAAAAATACACTTCTTGTACTGTATGCAGCCCCTTATCACCTTGCTGTGCACCCCAAGATACAGCTCCAGGCAAGGACTCTGCACAAGGCACAGCCTGGCTTTCTTCAGTTTCTCAGTTGTAGTAGGAGTGTTCATCCAAGTGCTCTTTGTGGTTTGCCATATTGCCCCAGCCTCTTGTTTTATTTTCTTTGTGAAGATACATCCTCAGTCTTTCAAACACATGTTTTGGCTTATGCTTATCTTTCAAATTTGTTTTTAGAACAATTTTTGTGAAATCCTAGATAAGTAAAAAATTTGAAAATGTTATTTTCAAATACGAGTTCCATCATGAAAATAATGCAGTGCAAACAGGTCAAAATGTCAGTGAGGCCAGGCACTGTAATTCATGTCTGTAATACTAGCACTCCAGGAGACCAAGGCGGATGGATTGCTTGAGCTCAGGAGTTCAAGACCACACTGAACAAGATTGAGACCCCATCTCTACTAAAAATAGAAAAACTATGGCTGTGTGGGGTGGCTCTCTCCTGTAATCCTAGCACTCTGGGAGGCCAAGATGGGCAGAGTGCTTAAGCTCAGGAGTTTGAGACCAGCCTGATCAAGAAGACTGAGACCCTATCTCTACTAAAAATAGACAGATTAGCTGGGGGTTGTGGTGAACATCTGTAGTCCCAGCTACTATGGAGGCTGAAGCAAGAGGATAGCTTGAGCCAAAAGAGTTTGAGTTGCTGTGAGGAATGATAATGCCATGGCACTCTACCCAAGGTGACAGAGTGAGACTCTGTACCCAATATAAATAATACTAATGTGAAGCCAATAGACGAATGAATACATGCCCACACAAGAGAAAGACTGATTTTAATTCAAGTTGGAGGGAGGACAGAAGAGGAAGCAGGAAGAGGAAAAAGGAAGGGGAATTGGTGTGCTCCCACCTAATGGGCAGAATGTAAGGGTATATGGCACACTTCCTGGGTGAGGGACACAACTACAACAGGGACCATACTTAACAAATGCAAGCTTTGTAACCTAATTGTACCATCATATTAATCTGAAATTTAAAAAGAAAAATAAGTTACATCACAGAACAATGAGTAAAATTCTAACATATGTCTTTATTGTTGTACTATTTATTTGTTAAAATAATAAACTCATCAAAAGAAAATAGGAAAAAGATATGAACATTTTGCCAAAGAAGGTATACAGGGGGCAAATAAACACATTAAAAAAACGCTCAACACCATGAAGTTTTAGGGAAGTGCAATGAAAACCAGTGAGACACCACCACACAAATATGAAGAAGACTATAAAAAACATAATTTGGCATATGAAATGTTTCCAGGAATGTAGAGGAACTGAAATTCTCACACATGTAACAGAAAACTTGAGATTAAAATTTGGAAATTCTTTTCTGTTTGTCAGTGTGTGTGCCTTTTTTTTTTTTTTTTCAAAGACAGATTTTTGGCTCAGCGCCTGTAGCTCAAGCGGCTAAGGCGCCAGGCACATACACCAGAGCTGGCGGGTTCGAATCCAGCCTGGGCCTGGATGACAATGCAACTGCAACCAAAAAATAGGCAGGCATTGTGGTGGGTGCCTGTAATCCCAGCTACTTGAGAGGCTCAGGCAAGAGAATTGCTTAAGTCCAGGAGTTGGAGGTTGCTGTGAGCTGTGAGGCCATAGCACTCTACCCAGGGTGACAGCTTGAGGCTCTGTCTCAAAAAAAAAAAAAAAGACAGATTCTCCCATGTCAACCAGGATGGAGTGCTATGGCATCATGGCTCACAGAAACTTCAAATTCTTGGGCTCAAGTGACCCGCTTGCCTTAGCCTCCATAGTAGCTGAGACTACAGTACAGGTACCCGCCACAATGCCCAGCTAGTTTTTCTATATTTTTGGTGGAGATGGGATCTCACTCTTGCTGGTCTCAAACTCCTGAGGTCAGGCAAACCACCCCCTTTGGCCTCCCAGAGTTCTAGGATTATAGGCAAGAGGCACTGCACCTGACTAAAATTTAGAAATTCTTAAAATATTAATCATTCATTGAATGCCAATACAGAACCTCCATAGCTGACCACCTCCCCATACTGACCCCATCTTTAAGCTGACCTAATTTGTATAGACCAGACATGCACCACATATACACATCAGTAGAGCAGGCTTAGTTCCTTACGTTGACCACCCCCTATGTAGGCCAGTTTGTTACAGTTCCTTGGGTAGTCAACTTACAGAGGTTCTACTAAATTATAGCAGCTTTATTTGTTATATTACAAAATCTAAAATGTCCCTAAACAGATGAATACATGAACATTAGCTTATCCATAGAACAGAAAGCTACTCAGCAATAAAAAGAATTATTCAAATAGACATCATTCTTGAATCTCATCTTAAAATAATTATAAAGTAGGAAGAAGGCAAGGCGCAACAGCTTACATATGTAATTCCAGCACTCAGGTGGCCGAGACAGGTGGATCACTTGAGCTCAGCAGTTCAAGACCACCCTGAGCAAGAGTGAGACCCTGTCTCCAAAAAATAGCTGGGCATTGTGGTGTTTGCCCGTAGTCCCAGCTACTTGGAAGGCTGAGGCAAGAGGACTGCTTGAGCCCAAGAGTTTGAGGCTGACAGCTATGATACCACCTTACCTACTGAGGGCAAGAAAGTGAGACTCTGACAAAAAAAAAAAAAAAAAAAAAAGGCAGAAAGGAAACTAGTTTTTTTTTGTTTTTTTTTTTAGAGACAGAGTCTCACTTTGTCACCCTCAATAAAGTGCTGTAGCATTATAGCTCACAACAAACTCCAGCTCTTGGGCTTAGGTGATTGATTCTCTTGCCTTAGCCAGTAGCTGAGACTACAGGTGCCCACCACAATGCCTGGCTATTTTTGTTCTTGTTGTTGCAGTTTGGCCGGGGCCGGGTTTGAACCCACCACCCTCAGTATATGGGGCCGGTGCCCTACTCACCACTGAGCCACAGGTGCCACCCAGGAAACCAGTTTTTAAAAAAAGCATACAGGCTCAGCGCCTGTAGCTCAGCAGCTAGGGCACCAGCCACATACAGGCTGGCAGGTTCAAACCCAGTCCAAGCCTGCCTAATGACAATTACAACAACAACAAAAAAAATAGCCGGGCTTTGTGGCGGGTGCCTGTAGTCCCAGCTACTTGGGAGGCTGAGGCAAGAGAATGGCTTAATCCCAAGAGTTTGAGGTTGCTATGAGCTGTGACGCTACAGCACTCTACTGGGGTGACATGGTGAGACTCTGCCTCAATAAATAAATAAAAATTTTAAAAGTATACACAATGAGTTAAAATTCTAAAAAAATGCAAGTTAATTGACTTTGTAAAAGACATCAGTGATGCCTAGAGAGCTAGGGAAGGCAGGGAGAGAGATTATAAAAGGGTCCAAGGTAAATATATATATGGATGACAAATTAAGTTTGTTAATTTTCATGATTAGAATGATGAATTCATGGGTTTTTTATTTTATTATTTTTTTAAGACAGAGTCTCACTCTGTAGCTCCAGGTAGAGTACCAATGGCATCATAACTCACAGCAAACTCAAACTCCTGGGTTCAAATGATCCTTTTGCCTTAGTCTCCCCATAGCTGGAACTACAGGTACCCACTGAAAATGTGCAGCTATTTTTAGAGACAGAGTCTTGCTCTTGCTCAGGCTGGTCCCAGAGTGCTAGGATTACAGGTAAGAGCAACCAGGTCAGGTAGATTTATGGCTTTATAAAATTGTAGTGGTTGGATAAGTACACTTAGTTGCATATCAATTATACAAATTATATCTTTCATAAAAGTTTAAAAAGTGATTCCAAATTAAGAGCCTAAATGTCCCTCTTTTTATGAAAAGTCAGGTTGGTGACCTCATGTGGACTCTACCAGCTTTTTCTTAATGCCCTGAAAGAGGCAACCTTATCACAGTGGCAACAAATATGGTAAGTAATGAAGGCTGTTGCCACTTCACTCAACAGGAATGCTGGCTGAGCACAAACCCCATCCCTGGACTACAGAATCATCCTTCTCTTTTTTTCTTGATTTCCTACATGAACAGCAATAGCTTTGAGGTGAACAGTCCAGAGGATACACAAAGCCACAAAAGCTTTACATTAATTTGACAATGATTTCAGATGCAGGAAATACAGATCCTGAGAATTTCTGTACAACACAGATTCCATACAGCCACACTCCCTGGAACACTAGAGGAGGCACGTTCCATCTAATTTACTGAGTCTGCTTCAATCTCTATTAGCACAGAGTCTTGGTACCAGTTACAGTTGCACCTGATACTTGTACTCGGACAATAAATAACACTAGCCCATACACTCCTCTACTCATGGCATACAACTCCTTTGCAGGACCTGGGGAAGAGGACCCCTCAACAATACTAGGAATGATATGACATCTCTTGTGAACAAGTGAACAAAATTTATGTTCACAGAAGCAGTGGATGCTGTCACAGCTGTCTCCTTTTCAGAGTGACTTCTGATCTCACAAAAATACTGGCACCAGGTCACAAAATAGGGACACAAAGACTTATGGTCTCTATCCTTGGACAGCAACATAACTTAGACCAATGCTGGACACAGAGCTGTTTTTTGCCATCAAGTTGTCCTTTCTAAAGCACAGAAAATTTGGGATCAATATAAAATCTGTTCACCCCCTAATGCTCACATCACTATTCTGCTTACCAGTCATGCCATACAATGAACACAACCCCCACACATACAATGTTCAAAACATAACAGGGAAATAACTTTTAAAAACCTTTATAAAATCATAAGCCACAGAAATATGCACCAGTTTCTATGATGGTGACTTAGAACCTGGAAAAACTTGAGACAAGAATGAAGCAGCTCATACCTATAATCCCAGCACTCTGGAAGGCCAAGACAATGGATCGCTTGAGCTCACGAGTTCAAAACCAGCCTGAGCAAGAGCAAGACCCTGTCTATAAAAAACTAGCCAGGCGTTATGGTGGGTGCCTATAGTCCCACCTACTCAGAGGCTGAGGCAAAAAGATCACTTCAGCGCAAGAGTTTGAGGTTGCTGTGAGCTATGATGCCATGGCACCTACTGGGGGCAACAAAGTCAGACTCTGTCTCAAAAAAAAAAAAGAATGATCTGAGACAGATAATGTCCCTGAAAAAGGTAATCCTGCTTACCAAGCTGACAGCACAAAGATTAAATGCTTTGGATCAAAACTGGGTCAGGCCCATGCTCTAAAGTCAGAGAAAAGCAAATGACAACCCTCTAAGGGACTGGTCTATTCATAATTTTCCCCAGCAAATGGGAGAGTGCAGAGGTTTGCTTCTCTGAGCACATGACGTAGACCTGACACGTGGAAGACATAAAATTGTTTCAGCCTCAAAAACTGGCTGAACAGTTTAGCCAGAGGGGAAGATTAGAAATTGTGATTTCAGGGCCAGGTGTGCTGGCTCAGGCCTGTAATACCAGCACTCTGGGAGGTAGAGACCGGTGGATCACTTAAGTTCACAAGTTTGAGACCAACCTAAGCAAGAGAGAGATCCTGTCTCGAAAAATAGCGGGACGTTGTGGTGAGCGCCTGTAGTCCCAGCTACTTGGGAGGCTGAGACAAGAGGATCTCTCAAGCCCAAGAGTTTGAGGTTGCTGTGAGCTATGATGCCATTGTACTCTACTGAAAGAAAGCGAGACTGTCATTTTTTCTTTTTATTTTTTTGAGACAGAGTCTCATTTTGTCGCCCTTGGTAGAGTGCCCTAGCATCATAGCTCACAGCAACCTCAAACTCTTGGGCTCAAGTGATTCTCTTGCCTCAGCCTCCCAAGTATCTGGGACTACAGGAGCCTGCCACAACACCTGGATATTTTTAGAGACAGAGTCTTGCTCTTGCTCGGGCTGGTCTCAAACCTGTAAGCTCAGGCAATCCACCATGTAGGCCTCCCAAGTACTAGGATTACAGGTATGAGCCGAACCCACCCTGAGACTCTGTCTTAAAAGAAAAAAAGTAAAAATAAAAAAGAAATTACAATTTCCTCTTTTAGAATTAAAAAAAAAAATGCAATTAATCACTTCAAAATGTCCTCCATACCTGAAACTTATGAAAAATCCCTCATTGAAGATGTTCATGAAGTTTAAATGTAGATACATGGCTTCCACACAGTCTCCTCCAGTGCTGTCATATTTAACAGAGCAATAGCACCTTCCCTGCACATTTAAGGTCTTTATTCAGGGTGAACTCTCTGGTGTCGAATAAGGTTAGATTTGCGGCTAAAGGATTTCCTACATTCACTGCATTCATAAGGTCTTTCTCCACTGTGAACTCGTTGGTGCTGAATGAGGTCAGATTTGTGGGTAAAGGGTTTTCCACACTCATTGCACTCATAGGGTCTTTCTCCAGTGTGACTTCTCTGGTGCTGAATGAGACTAGAACTTTGGCTAAACGATTTCCCACATTCACTGCATTCATAAGGCTTTTCTCCAGTGTGAACTCTCTGGTGCTGAATGAG
>CAUYPK010022496.1:0-13856 GCA_963574355.1 Loris lydekkerianus
ATACAGTTCCTCATGTTGTGGTGACCCCCAACCATAAAATTATTTTTGTTGCTACTTCATAACTGTAATTTTGCTACTGTTATGAATCGTAATGTAAATATCTGATATGCAGGATGTATTTTCATTGTTACAAAGGGGTCAAGACCCACAGGTTGAGAATTGCTGGTCTAGAAACTGACTACTAAAAAATTAAGCATAAGTTTATGTGGAACTTAGTTCATATAAAATAGTTAAGGAGAGAAGTTTCTTTCTCAGAGTTCTACACTATTCAGGTAGGTTACTCAAATTGGCCATATGCCAACTTGTTTCTATTGCCCTGAATACTATTAAATATTGGGAGTGGCACAATCTACACTGAATGTCAAAGAGCTTTGCATTTCTTTCTGCTTCCCTCTTCCCCCATTTATTAGGTAGGGTATAATATTTACATATTTGAAATATTTACATATTTGAAAATAGCTTTCAAAGCTTCCTTGTATTCAAAGATCTTTCACAGTCTAGCTACGAAGATTATCAAAAAGAAAGTTTTCCCTATTCCTGCCTTGTCACTCCCAGCACATACACAAAATAAAGTTTAACTAGAGGGCCAGACTCTGCAAAATCTAGTATCTTTGGCAAACTAAACACAAATTTATGGACATAAGTTAGGAAATTAGCAAAAAGGCTAAACTCTGATGTTCTTTCTAAGTCTTAGCATTGACATTTTTCCTAATAGATTTAGTCTAAACTTAAAATTCTCTTTTATTTTCATGGTATTGCATAATGGTGGATTAAAAAACAATAATCCAAGAGGACCAAGGAGATTAGACTGCACAAAAAGACTACACAGAAATGGTCATACATCTGCGATATCACGTCTCTTCTTCAGCTCAGACAGATGGAATCTAATAATTTCTCTGGAGACTGCCTACAGTCTTTCCTGACTTCCATGATAAGGAAGAAAGTTCTTATTCCTAAAATGATTAGGGTCATGTTCCTTTTTAGATTTGTAAAAACATTAAACAAAGAGAAAGCTATCTAGTTGCTCGTCTGTTCTCTGCAGTCATTGTTTACACTTGACTTACAAGTTTTTGGCAAGCACAGATATAGGAAATTCAAGGTCAAAGACAGTACACTATCATAAACAGGAAATCATGCTGATGGGCTATGTCCAGATGATCAAGTAACCAGTTTAAATGGGCTAATCCTGCCTTTTTGTTGAGACAGAGTCTCTCTCTATTGCCCAGACTAGAATGCCATGGCAACGGTTTTCCTCACAGCAACCTCAAACCCTTGGATTCAAGGGATACTCCTGCCTCAGCCTCCTGAGTAGCTGGGACCACAGGTGCTCACTCTTGCTCAGGCTGGTCTCAACATCCTGAGCTGAAGCAATCCACTCACTTTAGCCTCCCAGAGTGTTAGGATTATAGGTAAGAACCACTGCTACTGGCCCTGGGCTAATCTTGCCTTTTGAAGACCTGTACAGGGTTAGGTGATGCTCTGAGAAATGCCTCAGGCTTTGTTTCAAGTACTCCTATGGGCAAACTGAAATTTCTCTTGATAGTTCTATGAATTCTACATTTGTGTTGTCTTTTTGGTGAAGGAGATGTAGAAATAAAGGAGAGACCTTGATATAATGCAGTAATAAATAGAGCTTAGGTGTGTCTATAACCTGGTATTTCAGGCCAATATACTACTGCTTGGAAAAAACATAGTGGCTGCCAGTAATCAGGAGGAGGAAATACCCCTTGAAGGCTGTTATGATGCTCCACTCATCCCGTAGGTCCTGGCCTTACATTCTTAATCCAAACTGATTGACAGTAATGTGACCATAATTGTATGAATATAACCATACAACCCCTTCAATATTTTAGCTGCCTTTCCTTGGCCTGTGGTCTATCTTGAGGTGCAATGATCATAAGTATACTTAATTTTATCAGTTTCTTACAAAGAGTATTAGACTTGAGTAAAACATGGGTCTCAGTCAAATGGGAAAAACCTAAGACTCCTGAAGTTCTGCCATGTCAATGTATTAAAAACAGTAAGTAAAATGATAAGTGGAGGTATTAAGAAAATAGGTCAGGTCAATAAGAGAGAGAGAAAAAAAAAATGAAATGTAATATGCGTTAAAAAATTGTTCCTCCCAGATTAAGTCTGGTAAGCGATAGGAGTCAATATGGCACTTGCTACTAAGGCAGGCTTCCTAAGGCTTTCAGCACTTAGGAAAGTAATTATCCCAACCCCTCCACTTAGATTACCTCTAACACACACACACACACACACACTCTCTCTCTCTCTCTCTCTCTCTCTTTTAGATTTTTATCCTTTAAAAAATTCTCCAATTAAAAAATGGCTGCTGTTTTCCTCTTGTGACTTTTTATCTTTGTTGACAATAACTGCAGGGGAACATCTACAACTTTCCCTATGAAGAAAGGCATCTTCTGAGAAGTTAACAGAAATGGCCGAGAATTAATTTAGTGATTATCTACAGATTTCAGTAATTGTTACCACAATATTATCTTCTCTTTCTTTATTGTATACCAAAATGAACTTTATTTTACTTTCGATAATCTGTACAAGATTCCATGACAGCACTTTCCACGTAGAAAAACCAAATTATGCCATACTCAAGTTACAGCAGAATTTATGTGGCTGAATTACTCATACATCTGATTAATAGGTTGCTTAAAAGAAGCCAACTGCCAGACACATAAAGGGGAAAACTACTTTAATAATTATACTTAAGACTTAAAGAGCCTTCATTTATGAGGGGCCATGATCTAGGCAAACGAGAAATGCTGCATAGATTGACAATTTTTTAAAAGAATAAAACAGAAGCTAAGAATTAGTAGGAGAAGCACCTTTACTCAGAAACTCTTTGCTAAAAAACATCTCCTTTAGCAAAAAAGGATAATAACCCAGGAGGTACCCTGAGAATCTTATTCTATCTCCAGGTATTGGTTTGAAGTCGTCCCTTTCTGTTATAAATTTAATCTTTCTATATCACTCCGCTTTATTAAACTGCTCAGACTGAACAAAGGAAATAAGAAACTTATTAGGGCAAGACAGATCCCAGGGGGAACTGAATTATACAGCCATTGAGGGCTATAATTTTCTTTTTCCTTTTTTTTGGAGACAGAATCTCATTTTGTCACCCTTGGTAGAGTGCAGTGGCATCACAGCTCACAGCAACCTCAAGCTCTTGGGTTCAAGTGATTCTCCTGCCTCAGCCTCTAGAGTAGCTGGGATTACAAACACCTGCCACAACATTTGGCTATTTTTTTAGAGATGGAGGGTCTGGGTCTTGTTCAGGCTGGTCTCGAACTCCTGAGCTCAAGCAATCCACACCTGGCCTGAGGGCTATCATTGTCAAGAGATGGCTCATGCCTATAATCCACGTGCTTTGGAAGGGTGAGGCAGGAGGAATGCTTGAGGCCAGAAGTTATCAGCCTAGGCAACATGGAAAGACATTGTCTCCACAGAAAAATTTTAAAATTAGACAGGCATGGTGGCATGCACTTACAGTCCTAGCTACTTGGGAGGCTAAGGTGGGAGAATCACTTGAGCCCAGGAGTTTGAGACTGCAATGAGCTATGACTGGGCCATGGCACTCCAGCCTGTGTAATGAAGTAAGACCTTATCTCACAAGATATGTAAAATAAAATGCCCATGATGCAATCTCCTTTTTTTTTAATTTTAATTTTAATTTTTTTAAAAAGGGGGATTTGGGGATTGAGATGAGCATATGCACACAGTTGCCTTTTTGTTGTTGTTGAGACAGAGTTCTACCCTATGCCCTGAGCAGAGTGCAATGGTGTAGCTCATTGCTACCTCAGATTTGGGCTGTGGGCTTCCTGCTGCCTTAGCCTCCGAAGCCATTGGGATTGTAGGCACTTGCCACGGCACCCGGCTGGGTTTTTCCATTTTTTTCATGAGTCAGGGTCTCACTCTTGCTCAGACAAGCCTCGAACTCCTGAGCTCAAGCAATCCTCCCACCTCAGCCTCTCACAGCGCTGGGATTATAGGCGTGAGCCACCGTGTCCAGCCCATGATGCGATCAATCTCTATATCATCTATCTGAGCTAGGACAACACCCCAGCACTCTAGCCAGGGCAACAGAGTGAGACTTTGTGAGATGAACATAAATAAATGAAGTAGATCTTTTCCCTTTATATTTTGTTGCTCATGTGGTAGCTGTGTGGTCCGTTCATGTTTGCTCAGAGGACATAGGTGATACAGAGATTGTCATGATTGCGGCAGCACCTGTGGCTCAGCGAGTAGGGCACTGGCTCCATATACTGAGTGTGGTGGGTTCGAACCCGGCCCCAGCTAAACTGCAACAAAAAAAATAGCCAGGTGTTGTGGCGGGCACCTGTAGTCCCAGCTGCTGGGGTGGCTAAGGCAAGAGAATCACCTAAGCCCAAGAGCTGGAGGTTGCTGTGAGCTGTGACGCCACGGCACTCACCGAGGGTGACAAAGTGAGACTCTGTCTCTTAAAAAAAAAAAAGAGATTGCCATGATCTCTATATGGGGTGAGCATATGTGCACAGTTGCCTTGTTTTTGTTCAGACAGAGTTTGCCAATGATGCAACCTCTATATCACCTATGTCTTCTGTGCAAACATGAATGGACCATGGAACTACCACATGAGCAACAAAATATAAAGGAAAAAGAACTACTTTATTTATTGACAGATCCTTGCTTTGTCACTGTCGGTAGAGTACTGTGGCGTCATAGCTCACAGCTACCTCCAACTCCTGGGCTTAGGCGATTCTCTTGCCTCAGCCTCCTAAGTAGCTGGGACTACAGGCGCTCCCCCTCCCCCCCATACACAACGCCCGGGTTTTTTTTTTGTTGCAGTTTGGCCGGGGCCAGATTTGAACCCGACACCCTCCGTATAGGGGGCCGGCGCCCTACTTACTGAGCCACAGGCGCTGCCCATTTATTTATTTTTGAAACAAAGTCTCACTTTGTTGCCCAGGCTAGAGTGCTGGGGTGCCAACCTAGCTCACAGCAACCTCAAACTCCTGAGTTCTAGTGATCCTTTTGCCTCAGCCTCCAAGCAGCTGGGACTACAGGCACCTGCCACAACTCCTGGCTAATTTTTCTATTTTTAGTAGAGATGGGGTCTTGCTCTTACTCAGGCTGGTCTCCAACTTCTGAGCTCAAGCAATCCTCCTGCCTTGGCCTCCCAGTGTGCTAGGATTATTATAGGTGGGAGCCACCCTGCCTGGCCAAAAGAACTACTTTAAATATAAGAGAGACAGAGATGATAAATACTAGATTGAGAAAGTTATTTTATATTTTAGAGCTTCATTTTCCCAAGTTCTACTCATAGTTAAAACTTAATTCTACATTTTTTTCAGTTTAGCTTCCAGGAGAACAGAATACCTCTCTAATATTTTTTTTTCTTTCTTTCTTTTTTTTTTTTTTTTTTTAATTATAGCTTACTGTAAATTTGAACCCCTGGGCTCAAATTATTCTCCTGCCTCCACCTCCCAAGTAGGTGGAACACAAAGTGTATACCACTATACTGGCTAATTTTTAAGGTTTTTTTTTTGGTAGAGATGGATTCACTATGTTGCCCAGGATGGTCTTAAAGTTCTGGTCTCCGGAGATCCTTCTGCCTTGGCTCTCTGAAGCACTGGGATTACAGATGTGAACTACTGTGCCTTACCATCAGTTTATAAACTCTGT
This sequence comes from Loris lydekkerianus, assembly GCA_963574355.1. NCBI lineage: Eukaryota > Metazoa > Chordata > Mammalia > Primates > Lorisidae > Loris > Loris lydekkerianus. The sequence goes on from CAUYPK010022496.1 coordinate 5,677, forward strand.
GAAGACCCTGGCTCATTTATTTGGGAATCTCCTACATTTTCTAAAACTCTACACACAATAGATTACAATAAATGATTGCAGAAATAACTTTTTTTCTTACATTTCTGCCCTGGCAACTTAGACATGAGACAGACTAATTAATTCCTTAATCTTCTTCTCCTTCTTTTTCTTTTTTTCTTTCTTTTTTTTTTTTTTGTGGTTTTTTGCCGAGGCTGGATTTGAACCCACCACGTCCAGCATATGGGACTGGCACCCTATCACTTTGAGCCACAGGTGCCACCCAATTCCTTAATCTTCTAAAAATACATTAGGCAAACTTTAATTTCCTCTCTACCATCTTAATGAGTATGCAATGTTATACAGTACTTGATAAAAAAATACGATAGGTGTGCTTAGAAATTATTCAATAACTTTATCTTAAGAAGTAGCAAAATGTAACTGATGCAGCAATAACACAGCAAGTGGAACTTTTTGAGTTGGAAGAGTTCTATGAGTTCATCTAGCTCCACTTATTCATTTTATAGAAGCCTAGAGTATGAAAACACAAAGCTTTTGAGAGATTATGAACATTTACATTTTCTGGCCAAATTTATCTTTATAGTTACTTTTATAATAATTGTTTTGTGACCAATGTGAGGAAAGAGACAAACTATAAACAAAACTCACACCTATTTCTAAAAGTAGATGAAAGGAAGAGAATATATTGACCTTTCAGTGGTCTGAGACTTCTTAAACAAATTAAGTCTCTGGAGCACAGAACCTTGACAAGTTCACCTAAAAGGACTGTAAAGCAAATGGAACAAACTGTAACATAAAATCAACTTAAACATAATTTTATTTTGGGCTAAGCATGGTGGCTCATACCTGTAATCCTAGCACTCTAGGAGGCCAAGGTGGGAGGATAGCTTGAGGTCAAGGGTTTGAGCCCATTTGAGCAAGAGAGAGGGCCTCATCTCTACAAAAAAGTAGGAAAATGAGCTCAGTGGTGCATGCTTGTAGTCCCAGCTACTTAGGAGGCTGAGGCAGGAAGATTGCGAAACCCGCGAGTTTGAGGTTGAAGTGAGCTATGATGATGCCACTGCACTCTAGCCCAGGAGACACAGCAAGACCCTGTCTCAAAAACAAAACAAAACAAAACAAAACAACAACAAAAAGATTTTAAACAATTTATCTACTGCATGGAATCTGAACAAATGACACAGTAAGAACTAATGGCATTTTCTCCTACAAATCCAACTCTATTATCTCATATTCACAGTATCTCTTCTTTTTAAGATGCAGGTACCAAGGCACAGAGAGCTTAAGTAACCTGTTCAATGTCATAATAGAAAGCTGTGGAGGTACCTTTCCTAGAACTTAACTATCCTCATTCCCAGCCCAGGGTTTATTCTCTGTTAAACCTCCCTTCCTCTTTACCTAACATCACATTTTGTGCCCAAATGTCATAATTTTGGTCAGTTTTTCTAATTCTAGAGGATTCACCCAACCTACTTCTGGTTTTCACTACCAAATGTTCTGGACATTCCTAACTGCACTCTTGCCCTGTGTCCATTCTATACGATACATAAATGACAAGTTATAGCTCTGCATACCTGCTCAAAAAATTCCACTGCTCATTAACATTTCCAATGTCTGTTAATCTCCTTGGTCTGAAATCACAAATCTCTAAAACAAAGATCCCAGCCTACCTTTCTGCCTACATGTACTTTGTGTTCCAGCCAAACAAGTCTAACAGCCAAAGTTTCTAGGCTCCTAGGAAACACCCCACACTTTTCTGTTACCATTGCTCACAGTTTCTTCAGTCTGGAATGCCCATTATTACAATCACTAATGCAACAAATCCTCCCATCTTCCAAGTCTAGTTCTAAGACCTCCAAACATCCATATAGCACATTGTGCGTTTCCTAATAGCTCTAAGTGGGACTAGGTCACATAAAATACTCTGAGATGTTTTTATGATTTTTTCAATCTGTGCCTAATTCTGTCATCATACTGATAAGAATGGTACTCAGAAATAGTGGGAGAAACAAGTGAATAAAGGTATTTCCCTAAAATTCCTCCTCTTCTTCATCAACTATAGATACTTTAATGAGCTGCTTTTGTATGCTACTCTTTCTTGGCCAGCCAAGAAGAAAAGTCTGACTCCAAACCTGAAGCCTGAAGAGAGATGGACGAACCATTTTTTCATCTATAGGTAGATCACTTGAAATTTGAAACCTAATTTGTGGATCACAGAATCTCACTAAGAATTAGAAGGATCTCAGAGGCCATTGCATGGTGTTCCTCAGTAATATACACAAATTCTATAAAAACCGTTCAAGCACTTCTGGGGACTTGTCAGGCAAGTGTGTTGCTCTTTTCCAGAAATATCAGCAGACATTCTCTTTCCAGCCAAGCCAAATACAGAAGATGCCCCATAGGAGCCTGAATCTTGCTAGTTGATAGCGATGATGCTGACAGAAGCATCAACACTCCAAGCTGAACTGGTATTTGCATGTATTTCTCAAGCTGTAGTTACTTTTTAAGCTGTATTCCCAGGAACTAACCTCTGCCTGAAAAAAGAGACCTCTATATCTTCACCCCTAACCTGACACTGATACATGGATTTTAGGCTGCCTGGCATTTAAGTCTCTCTCTGTTACAGACTTCCCTTATCGCAATCTAATCCTCTTCATGTTTCTATGTTCTGCTGAAATGGATCTACTCACTTTTATTGAATAAATTTAGCACTTTGATCCTTGTCTGCCTTTTTGGGTTTTGTCATCCCCCCACTATTTTCTGTATATGTACATGTACAAATCCATTCAACATTTATCATGCACTAAAATTTGTCGGAAGTGGCAATGGATTAAAGATGGCGGCCGAGTAACAGCTTCCCTGCAATAGGGCACGGTGAGTCTGGGGAGATAAGACTCCAGGCATCTCTGGCTGGTGGGATCTGCCTATAATCATCCCTTTGAGGATACAGGGAGTCAGCAAGGGACTTCTGGATCCCAAGAGGAGGACAAAAATAGTGGAAAACTGGCAAGTGGTTGCGTGTGTTCTATCAACCTAATCCCGCTGGCAACGGTAAGTACAAGCAGCAATGACACTGAAAACCGGAAAGGCCTTACCTGTGACCTGTTTTGGTGTTTTTGGACTTGGCACTAAGTTGAACTGCCTTGGGGAGAGCGTGAGCAGGAGTGCGGAGAGCTTTGGGCATTGTCTGGGGCCCCAGACTGAGCCACTAAGCTGGGTGCAGGAAGCCATTGTGAGAGAACTGCCCCGGCAAGCTCTGCCCTCAGGGTTCCAGAGCAAGGATCGGGCGGGACTTAGTAACCTAGTGATTGAGCTCCCTTACAGTCTTAATCCTTAGGGGCAGAGTGAGCTGGTTTTGGCACACTGGAGCCTCGGGCTGTTGCCCTGGGTAGGGTGCCATGATGTCACAGCTCATAGCAACCTCAAACTCCTGGGCTTGGCACCGCTCGGACCTCCGTAAAAGCTGAGCCATGACACCTGACCCACGACCTGCACCCACTTGACCTCCGCATGCCAAAACCAGGAACTGTGGAAGCCACGCAACCCTGCATCCTCCCTCCTGTGTCCTCCCAGCCTCCACAATAGCTCACTCATCTGGCCAGGGACTCTGGTAGCTGTGTGCCTTCTAGAGCCCTCCCTGCCTCTGTGCAGAGCCCTTCTCCTGGCCAGAGACTGCTGGAGCCTTGAGCTCTCGGTGCCAAAGTCACTGGGTGGCAGGCACTCCCAGAACCGTGCGCACCACCTCCCTCCCTGTTGCTGGATCCGGGTGTGTCACACACCGGAGCTGCTTCCACAACCAGAATTCCCTAGCTGGAGCAGCCCCAGAGAAACTACACAGAAACTACTCCCTACAAAGATCCAGCAACAATAGAGTGATCCTCCTGGGGTCAATTCTTGGAAAGACACCTCCCCAACTCTGAGGACAGCCAGAGGCACCGGTGAAAAACAATCATGAAGCAAAATCAACAGAAAAACTCTGGCAATATGAATAATCAGAGTAGATCAACTCCCCTAAGGATCAATGGGGCAGACACAGAGCAAGATCCCATGCACAAACAAATAGCTGAGATGTCAGAAATTGAATTCAGAATCTGGATAGCAAATAAGACTGAATTAGAACTCCCAGCAGTAACCCAAAATATACCTCAAGAATTCACCAGATTCAAAGACCAACTGACCAAAGAGTTTGACACTTTGAGACAAGAAGTTGCATCCCTGTAAGATCTGAGAAACACAGTAGAATCCCCCAGTAACAGAATGGAGCAAGCAGAAGAAAAGATTTCTGACATTGAAGACAAAATTTTCGAATGCTCCCAAACTCTCAAAGAGGAAGAGAAATGGAAGGCAAAAACAAATCACTCTCTCAGAGAGCTCTGGGATAATTAGAAGAAAACCAATATTCGTCTTATAGGGATCCCCGAAAGTGACAAAGTGGCTTGACAAGGCACAGAGTCTCTTCTTCATGAGAATATGAAAGAGAACTTTCCAGATATGCCAAGAGATTCTGAAATTCAGATAGCAGACAGTTTCAGAACTCCAGCACGACTCAACCTGAATAAGACATCCCCCAGACACATCATAATCAATTTCACTAAAGTTAATATGAAGGAAAAAATTCTGAAAGCTGCCAGACGAAAGAAAACGATTACCTACAAGGGGAAGAATATTAGAATAACTGCAGATTTCTCTGCTGAAACCTTTCAAGCTAGAAGAGGATGGTCATCAACTTTTAAGCTCCTAAAACAAAATAACTTTCAACTGAGTTTCATTTATGATGGAGAAATTAAATACTTCAATGACATTCACATGTTGAAGAAATTTGCCATAACTAAACCAGCTCTCCAGGATATTCTCAGACCTATCTTCCATAAAAATCAGTGTAATTCTCCACCACAAAGAAAACCCACCCAGAAAATTTTGATCAAACTCCAACTTCCACAGTCACAAAAGGATTAAAAATGTCTACTGGACTCTCGAAAGGCTTATCAATACTCTCAATTAATGTGAATGGTTTAAACTGTCCTCTAAAGAGGCACAGGTTGGCTGACTGGATACAAAAACTCAAGCCAGATATCTGCTGCATTCAAGAATCGCATCTTATATTAAAAGACAAGTATAGACTCAAGGTGAAGTGATGGTCATCTATATTCCAGGCAAATGGAAAGAAGAAAAAAGCAGGCATTGCAATCCTGTTTGCAGATGCAATAGGCTTTAAACTAACCAAAATAATTAAGGATAAGGATGGACACTTCATATTTGTTAAAGGTAATAGTCAAAATGATGAGATTTCAATTATTAATATTTACGCACCCAACTAGAATGCACCTCTATTTATAAGATAAACTCTAACAGACATGAGCAACTCGATTTCCTCCACTTCCATAGTAGTTGACGATTTTAACAACCCTTTAGCAGTGCTGGATAGATCATCCAAAAAGAAGCTAAGCAAAGAAATTATAGATTCAAAGTCTACCATTCAACATCTGGACTTAACAGACATCTACAGAACATTTCATTCCAGCAAAACTGAATACACATTCTTCTCAGCAGCCCACAAAACATACTCCAAAATTGACCACATCCTAGGCCACAAATCTAACCTCAGCAAATTTAAAAAAAATAGAAATTATTCCTTGCATCTTCTCATACCATCATGGAATAAAAGTTGAACTCCATAACAACAGGAATCTGCATACCCATACAAAAACATGGAAGCTAAACAACCTTATGCTCAAGGATAGATGGGTTATAGATGAGATTAAGAAGGAAATCACCAAATTTTTGGAATAAAACAACAATCAAGACACGAATTACCAGAACCTCTCGGATATTGCAAAGGCAGTCCTAAGAGGGAAATTTATAGCACTGCAAGCCTTCCTCAAGAAAACGGAAAGAGAGGAAGGTAATAACTTAATGGGACATCTCAAGCAACTGGAGAAAAAAGAACACTTCAACCCCAAACCCAGCAGAAGAAAATAAATAACCAAAATCAGATCAGAACTAAATGAAATTGAAAACAAAAGAACTATACAACAGATCAATAAATCAAAAAGTTGTTTTTTTGAAAAGAGCAATAAAATAGATAAACCTTTGGCCAACCTAAACAGAAACAAAAGAGTAAAATCACTAATTTCATCAATCAGAAATGGTAACGATGAAATAACAATAGACCCGTCAGAAATTAAAAAAATCCTTAACGAATACTACAAGAAACTCTACTCTCAGAAATACGAAAATCTGAAAGAAATCGACCAATACCTGGAACTACGCTACCTACCAAGACTTAGCCAGAAGGAAGTGGAAATGTTGAACAGGCCTATATCAAGTTCTGAAATAGCATCAACTATACAAAATCTCCCTAAAAAGAAAAGCCCAGGACAAGACGGGTTTACGTCAGAATTCTACCAAACCTTTAAAGAAGAATTAGTACGTATACTACTAAACCTCTTCCAAAATATAGAAAAAGAAGGAATATTACCCAACACATTCTATGAAGCAAACATCACCTTGATCCCCAAACAAGGGAAAGACCCAACAAGAAAAGAAAATTATAGACCAATAACACTAATGAATATTGATACTAAAATACTCAATAAGATCCTAACAAACAGAATCCAACAACACATTAAAAAAATTATACACCATAACCAAGTTGGATTTATCCCAGGCTCTCAAGGCTGGTTCAATATATGTAAATCCATAAATATAATTCAACACATAAACAAACTAAAAAATAAGGACCATATGATTCTTTCAATTGATGCAGAAAAAGCTTTTGATAATATCCAGCATCCCTTCATGATCAGAACATGTAAGAAAACTGGTATAGAAGGGACATTTCTTAAACTAATAGAGGCCATCTACAGCGAACCCACAGCCAATATCGTATTGAATGGAGTTAAATTGAAATAATTTCCACTTAGATCAGGAACAAGGCAAGGTTAACCTTTGTCTCCATTGCTCTTTAACATTGTAATGGAAGTTTTAGCCATTGCAATTAGAGAAGAAAAGGCGATCAAGTGTATCCACATAGGGTCAGAAGAGATCAAACTTTCACTCTTCGCAGATGATATGATCATATATCTGGAAAACACTAGGGATTCTATTATACTACAAACTTTCAGAAGTTATCAAGGAATACAGCAATGTCTCAGGCTACAAAATCAACACCCATAAATCTGTAGCCTTTATATATACCAACAATAACAAAGCCGAAAAAGCAGTCAAGGACTCTACTCCTTTCACAGTAGTGCCAAAGAAGATGAACTATTTGGGAGTATACCTAACAAAGGATATGAAAGATCTCTACAAAGAGAACTATGAAACTCTAAGAAAAGAAATAGCTAAAGATGTTAACAGATGGAAAAACATACCATGCTCATGGCTGGGAAAAATCAACATTGTTAAAATGTCCATACTACCCAAAGCAATATATAATTTTAATGCAATTCCAATTAAAGCTCCATTGTCATACTTTAAAGATCTTGAAAAAATAATACTTTGTTTTATATGGAATCAGAAAAAACCTCGAATAGCCAAAACATTACTCAGCAATAAAAACAAAGCAGGAGGAATTACGCTACCAGACCTGAGACTGTACTATAAATCGATAGTGATCAAAACAGCATGGTGCTGGCACAAAAACAGAGAAGTAGATGTCTGGAACAGAATAGAGAACCAAGAGATGAATCCAGCTACTTACTGTTATTTGATCTTTGACAAGCCAATTAAAAACATTCAGTAGGGAAAAAATTCCCTATTTAACAAATGGTGCTGGGTGAACTGGCTGGCAACCTGCAGAAGACTGAAACTGGACCCACACCTTTTACCATTAACTAAGATAAACTCTCACTGGATTAAATATTTAAACTTAAGACATGAAACTATAAAAATACTAGAAGAGAGTGCAGAGAAAACCCTTGAAGAAATCAGTCTGGGCAAGTATTTTATGAGGAGGACCCCCCAGGCAATTGAAACAGCTTCAAAAATACACTACTGGAACCTGATCAAACTAAAAAGCTTCTGCACAGCCAAGAACACAGTAAGTAAAGCAAGCAGACAGTCCTCAGAATGGGAGAAAATATTTGCAGGTTATGTCTCCGACAAAGGTTTAATAACCAGAATCCACAGAGAACTCAAACGTATAAGCAAGAAAAGAACAA
>CAUYPK010022499.1:0-10629 GCA_963574355.1 Loris lydekkerianus
CACGCGGGATACTGTGACAGTGCTGGCTCCGTGCGTGCTCAGAGCCCCCTCACCTGGGATACTGTGACAGTGCTGGCTCCGTGCGCGCTCAGAGCCCCCTCACCTGGGATACTGTGACAGTGCTGGCTCCGTGCGCGCTCAGAGCCCCCTCACCTGGGATACTGTGACAGTGCTGGTTCCGTGCATGCTCAGAGCTCCCTCACCTGGGATACCGTGACAGTGCTGGTTCTGTGCGCACTCAGAGACCCCTCACCTGGGATACTGTGACAGTGCTGGTTCTGTGCGCTCTCAGAGCTCCCTCACATGGGATACCGTGACAGTGCTGGTTCCGTGCGCGCTCAGAGCCCCCTCACCTGGGATACTGTGACAGTGCCGGCTCTGTGTGCGCTCAGAGCCCCCTCACCTGGGATACTGTGACAGTGCTGGTTCTGTGCGCACTCAGAGCTCCCTCACCTGGGATACTGTGACAGTGCCGGTTCTGTGCGCGCTCAGAGCTCCCTCACCTGGGATACTGTGACAGTGCTGGTTCCGTGCGCGCTCAGAGCCCCCTCACCTGGGATACTGTGACAGTGCTGGTTCTGTGCGCGCTCAGAGCTCCCTCACCCGGGATATTGTGACAGTGCCGGCTCCGTGCGCGCTCAGAGTCCCCTCACCTGGGATACTGTGACAGTGCTGGCTCCGTGCGTGCTCAGAGCTCCCTCACCTGGGATACTGTGACAGTGCTGGTTCTGTGCATGCTCATAGCCCCCTCACCCGGGATACCATGACAGTGCTGGGTGCCAAGGCTGGTGAGGATACAGGCCTTCTCCCCATGCTCGGATGTACTTTTGTCAAGACACAGTTAAGCATTTCCATCAACCTATGGCCTTTACCCTTCAAGTAAGCCCAGTTTACAGATCAGATGGGAAAGAATCCCATCCTGTCACCTGCAACCCTTTGCTGTCTCTCACTCTCGTGTAAAACAAGGGAAATAAATGGCATCAAACAAATCTGTTTGTGAAAGAGATAGAGAGAGAATGTGTGTGTATGTGTGTATGTGTGTGTAGGGGGTGGTGCAAGGGATACAAACCCTCAGTCCAGCCCCAAATGTGCTGCCACTCTGGAAACACAGCTCAAAAGCCACTGGACTGTTGTGGAGAGGACAATATCTTTGTCACCAGAACAAGGTCAAAATCTCATGCTAGTTATAGCCAAGTGGCTTGGGTTTTAAATTGCTTTACCTCATCAAACATTACTCAGATTATCAGTAATGTGGGATTAACAATAACACTTCCCTCTCAGCACTGTTAAGATACAAGGTCATGTTGCTAATGAACTTGGCACAAGTAGGTGTTGGCAAATTGAGAAAACGGGCCTGGTCTCTTCCCAGATACCTCCAAGGGGTCCACCCGGCATCTGCTTTCTGAAGGGAACGTCTACGTTTTCCTCTTTGTTTTTTCATTCAAAACTACTACTCTGTGTATGTCTACCTGTGATACAGGACTGCAGGATGTGTGCAGGAGAGAGGTGGAGAACTTGTGAAATCATCTAGGGCAGCGATTCTCAGCCTGTGTGTCGTGACCCCTTTGTAACAATGGAAATACATTGCAACATTAGGAAGGTTGAGAACCACTGCATCTGAGGAACTCTCCTCTTTAAGATGGAAAGGAGGCACTCAGATATTTCGTGTGTGTAAGATTCCATCTCCGACTAAATTGAACTGTATAAAATATTTTCAAAATATTCCCAACCATCAATCTGTGAGTAAGAGTGGATGTAGGGGAACATTTTGCAGAAGCATTTGTGCCTTTGTCCCCAAATACCTAGCATGACTGGAACAGACTTCTGTGCTTTAAAAGCATTTTACAGCAACACAAGCTTTTGGAATGAAAATATGCACTAGGGACTTTGAACAAGCAGAGGAATGGCGTTTTCGGTTTTAGAAACCTCGTTGTTGTCTGTGGCTGCTTTCTCTTTATCCCACTTAAATCAGACACAGAACATTCCTCAAAGAGATTCCCTGCTTCACACTAATCTGTTCATCCTTTCTTTTCCTTAAACTAAATGTTGCCAGGAATAGCTAGTAACAGAGGGTGTCTATTTTGCAGATAACAGCTTCATTTTTCTATTTCATTGTTTACAAAGTTTTAGATTGGAAAAATATTTTACCTTGAGAGGGAAAGTAAAATTTTATCAGTGCTAATGTAAAATTTTGTATAATTTCCATTTTCCTCACTTAAACTATCACTAGACATGAGGCCATCTCTACTCAGGCTGTTCATGCATTCATTTCTTTTTTTTTCTGCATACATTCATTTCTTTAACAAATATTTCATGAACACCTGTTATGTGCCCGTGATTGACAGGCTTTGGAGAAACACTATGAACAGAGAGATTGTCCTTCCCCTCATGCAGTTTACAAATGGTCAGAACTAGAAAAAATGCAAAAACCACACAGAGAGCACAGAATTCTCTGCTGGTGACTTTGTGACCCAGTGGGACGAGCTCCAGAGACAGTGGGACAGCACTCATCCTGCACCTGGAGCTGACCGGTCAGCTCGTAGCTCTCCACCTTCCACTTCCAGAGTCAGGTTTATTGTTCTGACTTTTGATTATCACTGAGCTCAGACACTGTCTCAGAAGCAGTTTGTCTTGCAAGTGTCAAGATTGAAGTCATCTATTTCTATTTTATATTTAAGATGACTTATTTATCATTAAAATTTCCATGTTGTGTGTAAAAGCTTTCCAACAACAATGCCACTTTTTAGTGTTATCCTGCAGAGTCTTCCATCCCTTTTTATTGCTGGGTTTTATAAGACAGGATTGTCACTGTGGACACAACCAAGAAAGCAGTTTGAACCAAGTTCTTAATTTACCACAGTTTGTTTGCTTTTAATTCCAGTATGAAACTGTTAACCTTCACAAAAAGACAACTCGGGATATGGCTAAATATTTATTTTCATTATCTCTAGTTTCACATATTTTTAAGTTCAGAACTGAAATCCTATATGTCCTCTGACACCCTAGCTGCAAACTTAGTGGTACGAACTCTTTGTTTGAACTTTTTCCCCTGACTTAGTCTCTTAATTTTTTTATGACTTTAAAAAATAAAACATGAAAGAGCAAAATCTCTCTTGTGTGACATATGTTCCCTCCCCATGCTTCACGGTCATAATCCATTCTTAGAAAGCGTGGAGGGGGACACTTCTGCCAGCAAAACCTCGAGACGAGAAGCCACTCATCTTGATTAGCAAATCCCTCGAAGTAAGTCTTCAGCCACGTACTATTCAGGTTTTGGGGATGATAGTCTATTCAGGTTTTGGGAATGGCAAAAAAAAAAAATTTAGCATGAGACTAAAATGTAGAAAGTGGTGATAAGCATACACATGAGGCTGGTGGCCGTTCAGACAGAACATGTTCCCCTGGTGCTATTAATATTTAAAACTTACTAGGTTAAAAATTATTAGGTACACACAGGTGAAGGCCAACATGAGTCAGGGCAGTTGCACTTGTTATGCTCACCGTGGAGGAATACGCACTAATACAGATATTTTTGATAGACTAATATGAAGAAAAGTAGATGCATTAACTGGAGGCTGCAGTCACGTTTCAGGCCCGGCCTGCTTTGTCACAGAGGAATAGACGCGCACGCTCTTTGGGTTAAGCCTGATCCTCTCCTTATAATGCTGGCAGATAGAGCAGCCTTGCCTTTCAGATTTTCACCCAGTTATTTTTAGTTCTTCTGAAGCCTGGGAAATAAGAAATATAACCCCCTGGACAATGCGCACAGGCTGACCATGGAGGGGCCTCTGAATCTGATTAGATAAAACAACAAAGAGGCTGTGTGGGCAGAGGCAGGAAGAGCAAGGTGGGTGGCGGGCTCTGCTCCACTCCAGGGAAACTGGGCCTCAAAGAATTCAAAAGTGGGTGAAAAAATAACATAAGCAATAGACAACTTTCCCACATCTCAGGTCACTCTCTAAATACAGCTAGAAATATTTTCTCCATGCTAAACTTTTTAAAAAATTTTTGAAGTATAATAAACAGTATGTGAATGTATGTTTATCCTGAGCACCACACTGAGAGTGATGCACTCTCTAGAAACATCTCTGCTTTGTATTAACCAGTTCGTCCCTCGTGAGCTTAGAAGGTAAATGAGAACAAAATTTGTGACAGAAATGGACATAGACTTTAAATGCCCCAACATAATGCAGACGTGATTTTCTGCAGCCCTCTCCATTAGTAATTAAAGTGTAAGAGAATCATTGGGGGTGTGTGTAGACGTTACCCCCCTCCAGGGAGAGATGTCCCTCCCCATCACTTGGTTTCCTGGGGTCCCTTCGCCAGGTTTTAGCCTGGTGATTGTTGGGTAGGGTCTGATGGGGGAACGTGCTGACAGTTGTCATCAATGGTTTGTGGCCCATCCCGGTAAGTGACATCATACGTCCCTGGCATTGCCACATTGTAAAAGAAAAGACATCAAGGGGGCTGGGCCCCGAAACACATTGGCTTCAGCATTGGGGGGTGGGCACTGAGATACCCACAGTCCAGTTTGAAGTGGGGGACATTTCACCCTCCTTTGATAACTTGAAAAATCACCCCAAACTCTTCTTCGTTTCCTCCCAATATTGCCGATGTCCATGGTCAGAACTGCAGAGAAACTTCTGGGAGTCCCACTGCATGTAGTTGGCGTCCCGGGTGTCCTGGGCTGAGTGAAGGCTGCGCTATCAAAGCTTCTTTTCCTCTCTGGGTCTCCCAGCTCTTCTCTCACTCACCACCCCCAGGTTCTGCTTTAACACCTCCTGGACAGGGCCAGGTGCTGCAGGGAAGAGGGAGGTTGGGGAGGTTGGGGGGACCCTGGGAGCACTGGGGGGCCCTGGGAGAGATGGGGAAAACTGGGGAGGCTTGGCGGGGCCTGGGGAGGACCTGGGAGGGTTGAGGGGTCTTGGGGAGGGTTGGGGGAGTTACCTGAGAGAGTTAGCAGGCCGGGACCTGCATTTGTGCGGGGCCTGGGGTTGAGGGTTAGGGGCGTGGGAGGAGGGTTCTGCCAATGTCCCCCACACCGGCTCCTCCTCCAGATCCCACCTGTCACACAGGCAGTCCTGGGTTCTGTGGCGTGAGTGCTGGGCTGGGGCTTGCAGAAGTGAGGGGACAACCCTCCTGCCTCCGTCTTCCAACCTGAGCCTTGCTGACAGCCTGCAGGCAGAGGTGGGGACACTCCCCAGCCTGGTCTGGGCAGCAGCGAGGGCTGGGTCTGTCCCTGTGATGCCCTGTGGGGCAGGGACAGCCACTAGCTTCTTAGTTCAGGGCACTCAGAGTCGGACGTGGAACGTGGCCCTAGGCCTGGGCAGCCGCCTCTGCCTTTCTGCTCTCTGGGTTGGAGATGCTCTTAGACAAAGCATTGGGGAAGTCCTGGTATTAAAATATCAGACAAGCTTTACATCAGATTCTCACTTTTGCCCAAAGAAAACGCTTTGACAGGATGTGTCTGTTTCATGAAGTACATGACTGGCTGCTGACTCGCACTTGCATCCGGCCAGCTCCGGCCGCCTCCCTACAGAAGGCTCTGCTGTGGTCACCGGGGACTTCGTCTCAAGCACAACCACCTCCCTCTGCACGCTGTTTGCACTAAGAGGTCCTAGTTCAAAATGCATATTCCAACAGGAGTCACAGAATTCATGAACGAATATGAAACATCACATGAACTTTGTCATTAAAACTTTGCACAAAAATGTTAAAATCGATGATGCAATTATCTATCAGCCTACAGAGTAATAAAAAAGTCATAACTTTGTAGTCATTGGCGTCCCCATCTACAAAATAAAATACAGCAAGTTGAATTTTCCAGCTCACGTAGTGTTTTCACACGTGTCCTCATGTTCATTTTCTAAGAAGCCCGGGCTGGATGCTTTTGTAAGCTCCCGCAGCCCTAAGCTCCGTTACTCTTTGCCTGCTCCTCTGTTGGACGACAGGCCCAGGAAAGTGGTTTCAACAAGGAGGACAACTGGCGACCCTGACCCAGGACACACAGCAAAGTACAAATGCTCTTCATAAAGTCCTCGTATCTCTGCATAGCACTTTTAAAATTGCCATCTGGTGCTCAGGCTTTTTTGTTTAAAGGGTCACAGACTCATCATCTGAGGATTCCGAAGTGAAGGAGACAGTCTGTCAGTGCCTGGAGCCCCGCAGCTGAGCCTGTGACGTCCGACAGCCGCCCACATAGCGCCAGTCGGCCACCGAGGCCCTGCGTGAGCCCAGGGCACACGACACCTGTCCTTCCACTGTCCCCTTCTTTTGGCTTCTTTTTCACTGGTCGCCAGTTAATTGAATGGGTTTAATAAACACCGACAGAGACATGTCTCTGAGCCCTCTGTTCCCTTCGCTGTGGCAAGCTTTTTGAAAGTGGTCATTTCCTTTAAAGGATAAGAAGCTGAAACACTTTCAAAAGAGGGAAGAGTTTTGTTGTGTATTTGTCAGATCAACAGTCTTTACCTGTCTTTTCATTGCAAGAATTTCTTTCAAGGTTTCCTATTCTGCCCTGGAAAATCATTTAGCCAGGACCGTGGAACAGCCTGTTTTTAGAGGTGGTGTAAGGAATGGGGAACGTGGCTTATTCACCAAGGAAAGACTTCTGCAGTATGACAACATTAATTGTAACTCCAGTAGGATGAAAACAGCATTTTAAAAAGAGTTCCCTTGAGAATTCCGAGAGGAGCACTGAGGTCTTTCAGAGTTCAAGGCTGTTCTTTAACTATGGGGTGTGTTACTAATTCCATGTTCTGTGGAATTATGTACCAAAGCAGAGACTCCACAGCTGACACACCTTTGGATGTGGAGCACACGTGTGGGGTTGTGTTTTAGACGGACCTTTCTGGGATAGCAACACTCCGTCAGAAACACAGTGGCACACCTGTACTCCAAATGGAAGAATAAGGCAAAACATATGACATCAAAATGCCGAGAATCATATTAAAAAGAAAGAAAAAAACCCTTAGGCTGTAGCAAGGGTAAAGACAACGGTATGGCCCCCATACCCGTGAAGAACAGAGAGCCTTACGTATGTTGTTTGTGAGACGATCTGTCTGCTGCTCAGTCGCGCTTGTTCTGTTCTGACTGATGCTGACTTGAGGCCACAAGCACCGCGTGTGAATTGCTCAGAGGGTCTACCCTGAAAAGTAAATTCTCAGCACAGATTTCACGAGAAGTGACCACTGCTTATATTTCTAAAGACTCTCAAACATCACAAGAAGGGTAACAAATGGCTTTTCTTGGAACTGTCCGTAGTTACTGATGGTGTAGAATACATTTTGCTCTTTTAAGGAAGGATGTTACAAGTTAATGTTTAATATCAAAAGGGAAAATTTATATCTTTTTATATACAATTTTCACAAATCACCTTTCCAATCTAATGTATTCTTAGCCATATCTTTCAGAGGACAGCATTAATAGTGTCCATCTGGTTAAACTTTCACATGGTTATTTTTCACGGATATAATTTAAAACAATTGTAACAGACTTTTCTACAGTCTGCACAGTCATCTCTGAATACTTCATTGGTTATAAGAAATCATTTTCTCATGTAAAAGAGTAGAAGGAGGCAGTTGTAAAATAGAACTTCTAGTAGATAAAACCTTATTCCTTTATATCAAAAGATTGAGTTTTAGTAGTAACTGAGTTTGCGTTATCTTCACTGAAACTTTATACTACAGATCCTTTTCTTATGGTTAACTGCCCAGATTCATATTGTTTTTCCTCATTATGTAGATAAAATGTACATAATAAGGGCATATTGTACATTGGGTATTATTCCTATATTATAATTTTTAAGACACTTTTATACTGAGATTGCCATGGGGTTTACGGTAGATGTTTACGGTAGATGCCATCACCTGGTGCTCCACGCACCGCACCCCGACGCACCTGCCCGTCAGCTCCGGGTCTGCTCCTTCTGTCTGAAACACAGGAGTGAAATCAACTCCAGGTTTGAAAAACAGCTTCCTAGTTACTATGTGCACATTAAGTGGTTTCATGCAGAAGACCAAAGTTTGGCATTAAGCATTTATTTTTTTCCTGAATGGCAGTATCACAAGAGAAATGATAAAAACACTAACACTTTTTATATTGGGCACTCAGGAAGGACAAGGTGGCATCTAATTTGATGCCACTTTGGTCTTTATTGAGGCACGTGTGCCTGAGAATTGAGAAGCTGGGAAAAAATCAAGTGGATTAAATGAAATCAATTAAGAGCTGAGTTATATGAATCTTGAGGGTTCCTAGCACCTGGAATCACTTTCATGGTGGTGTGTGCAATCGAGTTTTCTCTGCTTTTAAGCACCCTAGCTGCAGGAGGAAAATTGCTGTTTTTGAGTAAAATACTATACAATTCTTTTATTTGGTGACTTGAAAACCTGGCTTTTTTTTTTCTTGTTGAGAATTTAGAGCAGTACCGGAATATTTTTGGAGGAGGCCGCCAGTTTCTTCTGTCACAGATCTTTAACCCCAGACTGATATTCTCCCCTTGTGCAATTTCTTTAGTTTCCACTGAATACATTTAATTCAGTTTCATCTCTTTAGAAAATTGGGGGAATTAACGCAGACTGAGTTTGGTAGACACGATCTGGACATGGTGTGCCTTTTTAAAGCATTTTTTAAAAGATGGTTTTAAGGACAGTAAACATTCTTAATCTGCCTGTAGGACAATAGAAATAAACATTAGTTTTCCTTTCATACTGTGTTCAGGGAGAATGTAAAAGGGTAATAGCATTGCCATTTTTGAGCTCCTACATTAGTATGGCATTCTCATAAATATTTTATGTGCATTATCCAATAATATAAACATTTATTGTGCTTTAATATGCGTCAAACTCTGGCTGAAGCCCTTTAGGTGTATTAACCCACTCTCCGTTCTCACAAGGACCCTGTTAGGTATTTTGTTGTTTCCATTTTACTGTGAGCAGCCTGAATGTTGAACTCAGCTGTGCAGTAGTCTCTCTGTCCTGCTGTATTCTCTTAACTCAGTATTTGCAATGTCTTGCAAGAGAGGGGTGATTATCTCCTTTCATATCTGAGAATATTAGGAGCCCAGAGATTCCATAACCCTCCCGGAGTGTAGCAGCTGGAAAGTGGTGGCGCCTGAGTGATGCCAAGACCTGTGCTCCGGCAGTCACAGCAGGTGCGCTTTTGCTAGAAGGCCAAGGCAGCACCTTCAGAGAGCTGTATGACAAATGCAGAGCTGAGGAGGCCCTGGGTCCCAACCATGGGGCTGTGTGGCGTGGGGAGGCCCTGGGTCCCAACCATGGGGCCGTGTGGCGTGGGGAGGCCCTGGACCCCAACCATGGGGCCGTGTGGTGAGGGCCTGCGGCCTGCTCCAGGCGTGGCCTGTACACATGGTTCCAATTGGCCTTCCTACCCATGTGGCAAGGTCAGTGCTCAGGGAGGATTGAGAACCTCGCCAGGGCTTGCTTCCCAGCGTGGACATGCGCCTTCAGACGTCTCTTTGTGGAAATCCCGCTGGGACTTCCACATAGCACACATATTTGTAATGCCGTCTTCTGCCTCCGGCCATAGGGTGCTTTGTAGTTAGAGCTGAGTTCATTTCAGAACCCCATCTGGTCTTTGGAGGAGGACATTGGAGAACGTGAACTGTACATTAACCCTTAAGCCAGAAAATATTTTCATGGTTCCTATTTCCATAAGGTCACCAGAGTGTATGAGAATCGAATGCTTGGCAGGAAGTAACAGTCCACACTCTCAAAAATATTCATTTCTCTAGTTCTAAGTGAATCTCTTTGGACTTCACTGTTACAAGACAAGAGGCTACAAGCAGGAGCAGTAGGTTAAAGGGAAAAAGCAACACATTCCACACTCTTAATGTTCATTTTATAAAAATAAGTTGTCAACAGTCAACCTGTGTAGATGTAATATCTTCATATAAGAGCTTCCTATCAATCTGGGGGGTGAGAGTGACCAACACCAGGAAGCCCACACTTGCAGCCACGTCCGGCGCTCTGCGAGTGTTGTCAGCACAGCTTCTGCTAGTTTGAGTTACTGCCCAGATTTGTGGGCACCCTAAGTGTGTGTCCCCAACCATCTTTCTTAGGAGGAACCATCTCATCTCATTCATTGAATGCCTCACCCTCCCTCTTTTATAAGGCAGAGATTAATGCAACTTAATCTACAGACTGAATCCAGCAAACTCAAATAAGATATGGTGAGTCTGGCTCCATCCCGAGAGAGGGGCTGAGCTCGCCATGTCAGATTCTGAAGCCTTTTGGAGCACAAGTTCCTAACCTCGGGTCTGTATTACATCCATAGACTTCAGTGAGCCCGTAAGTCCCTGAAACGGAGCGTAAAGTTTGTGTCTGTTAATTGCAGGAGAAAGGAAGCACAGTGTTCATTAGCATTCACTACTGACCTATGATTGCCCCAGAAAAGGTGACTGAGAGGGGCACAGGCCTTTGTCCTCAGCCAGGACAGAATGATGAAACAATAATAAATTAAACACATGCATAAAGCTTCCTTTAAAAAACATTGCTTCCCTCATGGGCAAAGTCACTCCTCCTGCAGGTGAAGGACACTGTGAATGGACCGGGGGGGGGGCACTGTGTATGGACGAGGGGCACTGTGTATAGACGGGGGGCACTGTGTATG
>CAUYPK010022501.1:0-17995 GCA_963574355.1 Loris lydekkerianus
AGCTTTCATGTGAAAGCCATAAATTAGTTTCATAGTAGGGCTGAGTACATTGGATACTTTTTCTTCCATTCTTGAGATACTTTACTGAGAAGAATATGTTCCAGCTCCATCCATGTAAACATGAAAGAAGTAAAGTCTCCATCTTTCTTTAAGGCTGCATAGTATTCCATGGTGTACATGTACCAAAATTTATTAATCCATTCATGGATCGATGGCACTTGGGCTTTTTCCATGACTTAGCAATTATGAATTGGGCTGCAATAAATATTCTAGTACAAATATCTTTGTTATGATGTGATTTTTGGTCTTCTGGATATATGCCTAGTAGAGGAATTATAGGATTGAATGGCAGATCTATTTTTAGATCTCTAAGTGTTCTCCAAACATCGTTCCAAAAGGAATGTATTAATTTGCATTCCCACCAGCAGTGTAGAAGTGTTCCCTTTTCTCCACATCCATGCCAACATCTCTGGTCTTGGGATTTTGTGATATGGGCTACTCTTACTGGGGTTAGATGATATCTCAAAGTAGTTTTGATTTGCATTTCTCTGATGATTAAAGATGATGAGCATTTTTTCATATGTCTGTAGGCCATGCGCCTGAGTTTTCTGCTTTTTTATAAGTCCATCTTCCTTCTCTTCTTTGACTACTTAATTCTACTTATCTTTTAAATCTCAGGTCAAGTGTCACTTTCTGAAAGAACTCTGCCTGTCTTCTTACAGTTGGCCCTCCATATCTGTGGGTTCTGTACCTGAGGATTCAGCCAATCACTGATTGAAAATATTCAAGACAAAAAGAGTCAGAACTGACCATGTACATTTTTCTTATTCTCTAGACAATTATTTATGAAACATTTAGATTGTATTAGGTGTTACAAGTAATATGGAGAGTAATTGGAGGATGATTTAAAATGTATAGCAGGATGTGTATGGTTTATGTGAAAATACTTTGTTATTTTAAATATGGCACTTGAGCATCCTTGGATTTTGTTATCTATGTGGAGTCCTAGAGCCAGTCCCCCACAGATATGGAGAGACAACTGCACTACAAGCTTTCCTAACATACATCTCTCTCTTCCATAATGTGTCTCAGTTGGATTTTTTCATTTATTTTCTACGATAATTTATAAATATCTTTTCCCCCATTTAGACTATCAGATCCATAAGGGCGGGTACACAGTGTTTTGATTTTGCTCCTCATTTTTATACCTAGCACCATGAAGAATGGACACTCAGGAAATTCTTGTTGGGTGACTGCATCACAGAGACTGCGATGATGTAGCATGTGGGCGTCGATGCTTTTTCTTGTGGGAACTGTCAGTAAAATGCCTCTAGTGGTTCATTATACATTCATTACAAGAAGTTTCACCTACTTTTCAGCCTTCTAGTGTGTTTTAGAATGATTATATTTTATAATTCATATACCTATAATAATAGAATTTTATAGATAATCTCAGTTCTTTTCTTTGTGAAAATATTTTTATTTGTTCAGTCACATTAATCATTTAAAACCTTGTGTTAGCTGCATCTTTATGACTTCCTGACTAGGAATTGTGCTTTTTAAAGGAATGTTATTTAAAACATAGCAATGATATATGCTGTTTAAAATGTTTTCTATATGGTACATTCTCATGTATAAGCTTTCCCAAATTTAGGTATTTAATAAATTTTAGCCATATCTTGCAGGTTCTTTTGCATTTAAATATTATCACAGATTAGTACATTTCCTGGATTCTCATATCCACTGAAGTCAGTGTTATCAGTTATTGTCATTCCTTTCTCTTTGAAAGAATGTTTATTTTCTAATACTGACAGTTTTTGCAAAATGAATATGCAGAAAAATGTGATTACATTTTACTAAGATGTCTTCACTTCAGTGCAGATGTTCACTGTTCTGCGTTAACATGATTTTCTTTGACCTTTTTTCCATTTCATTATAAAAACCAATATGCACTGGAAAGTGTAATAATAAATTTTTTGAAAGGAAAAATAGAATGAAATATGTTTCTTTCTTACACAGATTCTGAAATTGAAAATGAAGACCAGCCATCCTCTGAAAATGATTCTCAGAATCAGAGTGCTGAACAGATTACATCAAGTTCTCAGGAGGGTGATTCAGTTGATCAAGAGTCTTCTGAGGAAAGTTCTCTAAATACTCACTCAGAATCATTATCTACAGCAGATACAGACAATGCTGCAAGCATTCCCCCTTCTGAACAGACTTCTAATCCCACAGAAAACCTTGAGACTACAAATCTTGATGGTGAATGTACAGATTTAGATAACCAACTTCAAGAACAATCAGAGACTGAGGAAGATTCCAATCCTAATGTTAGCTGGAATAAAAAGGTCCAGCCTATGGACTCCATATTAGCAGACTGGAATGAAGATATAGAAGCATTTGAAATGATGGAGAAGGATGAGCTGTGATCCGCTAAAGAATCTGGTGGTAGGTATTTAAGAAGAAAAGGTAAACTGTGGTTAATAGATACCCTGATACTAAGCAGGCTCTCTAATGGGAGGCTTTAAGTATGGTGATGAACAACCACGTTCTGACTGGCATAGTTAGTTAGTATAGGAATCTGGAAGCATGCTGTGTTAGAATTGATCTTGTTTAAAACTGTCCCATCAAAAATAGAAATTCACAATACTCCCCTCAAATAACAGCATTGTACCACCTTGCAACACCTCAAGCCAGGGAAAGGTTACTGGGCATTCTTGGGAACCAGATTTGTACAGTCTCTGAATAGACAAAAAAGAAAAACAAATTAATTTAATAGTGGAATAGAGAATGGGAGTTTGGCCAACTTTTTAATTAAAGGAAGCTCAGCTGCCTTGGTTTTGGAGTTAGAGACTCTTTTGGGAAGGCACATACGAGTGTGGTGGCCTTCTGGTTATGCTTGCTGCCTTTATAACACTCTTAAGTGACCTAAGTGGTTATGACGCAAACTCATTCATGGTGGGAAGTCTTTGCTCATTACTTTCATTTGTTTCATTTAGTGACAAATGATCAAAATAACTTGGTTTTCTTCTCCTCCTTAATAACTTCCTTTTCATTTAAACCAAAGGTGAAGCCAGTGTACTTTCTTAATGAGTTCTGTACATAAAGATTAATCACTGGGACCAGGTAATAAGATCATATATTGTGGAAATTGGTTACTTAATACTTTTGCAAAATGGAGTAATGGAGAAAGTATAATGTTGCAATATGAACTTCCCATTGGGCCTTCCATTGGGAAAGCTATGACTACTCTGAAATGGAATTTAGCATTATATCCCTATAGGGTAGATTATAAATCTTTTCCTGTTCATTTCACTTAGAGGTTGTTACTTCTCATTATCAGCCTTACTCCATCCCATGTTTGGTATGCAATTTGAGCCATAAGGCCTGTATCGCCAACAGCTGAACACATTTTTCTTCCATTTTTCTCTTATGGAGCCATGATACAACTGTGGTAGTGATCTAAAATTCCTGGGGTAACTACTGTTTTTTCTTTTGAAAATTTGATTTCTAAAGTTGCACCTAAGGAAGGTGTCTGTCACATTTTCTGTTGAATCATGGGTTTTAGTTTTTAGTTTTTTGTTTTTAATATTCCTCTGATATGGACTTGAAAATTAGTCTATGGTGACCTATGTAAAAAATGTGCACAGAAACAACTACATATAGCCATATAGCTTATTAATGATTTTCCTTTTTATTTTTTTGTGGTAGTCTGGTGCTGACCACATTTAAGTTTTAAAAATTTTATCTGTAGTCAGCCCTATAGTTGAAATCATGGTTTTACTCATTTTATTTATTTTTAAAAGTTACTTAAATCAGTTCTAAAGGAATATTTGAGAGACTTAATTTTCTTTCTCTTTACCGTAACGTTACATAATAACCTTTTCCTAAACACAGTTTTGAGGTACTGCGGAACTGAAACTATAAATGGAACCATTAAGGAGCAGCAGAGCTGCACTGTAGTTATGTATATTCATGTATAGTACGTCTTAGATCCCAGGTAGACACATTCTTTTATAAAGAGATAAATACCTGCTTTCAAAAATTCCAGCTAAACATAATTAGGTCACTGAGTGATAAATCTAATAGGGAATTCAGTTGGGGGGGGAGGGGGGTGAAAAAGTGGTATACAAGACCTTCTTTATTGGCCCGTAATTAAACCTGAAACCAAATGGACACTTTTAGTCTCCCTGCATGTGAAATTTGGTGTAAGAAGATAGAACTATAACACATACAGTACAGAGGGGTAGACATAGTGCTTTGTTCGTCTTAATTGCAAAGCTGCCAAAATAGCTGATGCTTAATTACTTGACTTGCCTTGATTTATAGGACTGGGGCTTGGAGAAAAGGAGCAGATGTTCCTCTAAGACTTTGATTACAGAAGCCTTATATATGTTGATTTGAGTTCGTATTTGTAGTTCAAAGCCATTGTTTGTCTAATTCTAACTTCTGTAAGTTATCGAAACAACATAATTTCTTTTCCAACAAGAACTTGATGGCATGAAGGATTGTGTAAAGCCAGCCTACTGCCCAGCTCCCTTCCTTTGGCCGATAGGGGGAGTTGTTGCCTTTTGTTAAGATTTAGAAGCCAATTGTTCACTTGTTTGGAAAACTAAATCGTTAAAAAAAAAGAAAAGAAAAAAATTTAACCAATTATACCTAGTAATTGAAGGAATACCCAGAATTAATACCTAAAAGGAATTATACTTAATTATTTCTTAGTTAATAAAAGAGGATATAATGTTCAGTTTCAAAACTCTAACATTATATTTGACATACTGCCACAAAGTTGTTTTCAGTTCATTATAAAACTCTGACTGCATTAGTTTTGTTTTATGTTTTGTCTTTTAAATACCTTTTATAGACATTTTATTTACTTGTTAAGGATTCAGGGAAGACCCTGAATTAGAAACATCTGGTCTACCTCAGTTAACTGTTGACTGCTTAGAAATAGAGTTGCAGTGATTGCCACAGCCATAAAATTATTTGACTAAGAAAGATTTATACAATGTTTACAAACTGGAATCAAGTAAGGATTTTATCTGAAAGTTAAAAGTTAAATATTAGAGGAAGTATTTAATTCAGGTGTTTTCAAGTTTTAAAACTTGTTTACCTACTAAAAATAAAATAGCTATAGTTTTTTTCTGCTTATAAAAGTCCATTGAAATGATATGCCCTAATGTGCAGTACTTTTCCATAAAGTTTTAAGTGTGAAAGATTTATAATTTACTAGATACGTTTGGGATGGGATATTTTGTTGGTTAGGTTTTCTTTTTTCTTCTTAACCTGTACTAAGCTTCCAAAAAGAGTATACTTGTTTCAGAATAAATTATTTTTTGGCATTGTACTTTTTTCTTTTTCTTTACAGAATTAGAGAGTAAAAGGAAAAGTGTGCACTTCTGATTCTAACTTCACTAATATAATTACTCTTTCAAGAAGTTTTTAAAATTCAAATTACCATCATACAACCCATTTTATAGTAAAACCAGCATTTGTTCTCTCGCCAGACCCCATGCCAAATTCATCATAAGGAAAGCTCAGCATAAGTAATTCAGATAGTGCTTATAATTTGGGAGGGGGGAGGGTACAGAATTTGCTAAATAGTCTACCGGTTGTTTTATGCACAAGGCTTCAGTCAGAACATAGAAAAAAACATTCTGTGAATGAAATATTGTATGTTCAGATTTTATAAAAGACATTTTTAAAAGCCCAATTTACAGCCGTATATTTTCTTATGATGTAATTTATGAAAAAGATGTCTGTACTAACAGGTGCTGTAACACTACTGTTGTTGGATTTTATTGTTTGGTGATAAATGTATACAATATTTCTAAGGGAAACTATGTACTGTGATGTAAAAGTCTGGGCAAAATGTATATAAGCCTGTATATAATTGTGTATTTGATTAAAATTACTGATTGTAAAGATTTAATAAAATATGTAAATATTCTGGTCTAGTTTTTTTTAACCTTTCATTTTATCCTGGGGAGTAAATTTGGGAACATCTTAGGGTATAAAAACACCGGCGTGTGGGCTATAGTAAGGATTTTAGACTTTGTTCTAAGGATAATGAGAAATCACCGAAGACTCTGTGGCATGCTGAAATATGCCAAATGAAGAAAAATCTAGAATTATATATAAATTATGATATAATAAGTATGTATCATAGAGGCATATAAGTAAGTGCCTCTCATATGACACATGCTATTAATATAGGACCTGGAGTTATAGTAGTGGCCAAAACACAGTAAAGAAGATAGAAAATATGGTAGAAAATAAATAGGGCAATAAGTTTATGAAGAAAAAAACTTATGGCAAGGGATCAGAGTGAAAATACAGATTTTCTACTGTATTTTCTATCTTCACTTTTAAATGAATGCCATTCTCACTGGAGTTAGGTGATATCTCACTGTGGTTTTGATTTACATTTCCCTGATGATTAGAGATTTAAGCATTGTTTCATATGTTTTTTGGCCATTAGTCTATCTTCTTTCAAAAAGCTTCTTTCTGTTCATGTCTTTTGCCCATTTTTTTAGGAGTTGTTTGATTTTTTCTTGCTAATTTGCTTAAGTTCTTCCCAGGTTCTTATTATTAGCCCTTTCCTCTCTCAGAAGAATTTATTATGAGAGTTTCCAATGATGGCATAAAAGTGTCAACATAAGATCATTATGATATCTTGCATAGTCATGGTCTATATTTAATTACGCAGATAGTGTGTTATGATGATATCTGGGGGAAGGAAAAAGTTTACTGGCTCCGAAGATCACAGATACAAGCAATGAAAAATACTTCATCGCCTGTGGGTTTTATCAGTGCAACAGCCTGGAACCAGCACGAGCAATTTGCAAAGTTTTATCTACTGCTTTTGACTCCATGTTAACAGCTGAGAAATCTTGAATTCTGCAATCAAGTGGAAGTCAACTTCATCTGAAAGTTCAACTATTTTATAAACAGTTCTATTTTCAATTTGTAACGTTAAACCAATAAGGAGATACAAAGTGAGCTCTTGCTCTAGATTTTCTTAAGAAAATAGAATGTATAAAATGTCAGTCATTGCTTTATATTAAAATGTGTCATGTTATACAGTGAGTTTATTCAACGAAGTCATCTACTTTCCAGTATAAAAAACATTTGTCATTTTTAAATAGAAATAAACTTAACACCTAAGTGTCATAGAAAAAAAGAAAAATTGTAGATGGCATAAACAAATGGAAAAACATCCCATGCTCATGGATTGGAAGAATCAATGTTGTTGAAATGACCAGACTGCCTACAGCAATCTAAAGATCCAGAGCAATTCCCATCAAAATACCAATGCCATTTTTGACAGAATTAGAAAAAACAATTCTAAAATTTGTGTGGAACCAAAAAAGAGCCTGAGTAGATAAAACAACAAGTACATAATTGGAGGCATTGTACTACCTGATTTCAAATTATCCTACAAGCCTATAGTAACCAAAATAACATGGAACCAGCATAGATTAATGGAACAGAGTAGAGAACCCAGAAATAAAACCATGTACCTAAAGCCCACTGATCTTTGCTAAATGAGACAAAAGCATACACTATAAATGGTGCTGGGAAAATTGAATAGCCATGTGCAGAAGGATGAAACTGGATCTCTGTTTTTGTTTTGTTGAGACAGAGTTTTATTCTGTCACCCTCAATAGAGTGATGTGGCATCATAGCTCACAGCAGCCTTAAGTGATTCTCTTACCTCAGCCTCCCAAGTAGCTGGGACTATGGGCACCTGGTTATTTTTAGAGACAGGGTCTCGCTCAGGTTGGTCTTCAAGTGAGCTCAGGCAGTCCACCCACCCTGGCCTCCGTGGGTGCTGGGATTACAGGCATGAGCCACTACGCCTGGCCTAGGATCTCTGTTTCTTACTACATGAAAAAATTAACTCAAGATGGATTAAAGATTTAAATGTAAGACTCACAACAATAAAACTGAGAGGTAAACCTAGGAAAAAACAATTCGGACATTGGCCTAGGCAAAGACTTTATGACTTTGATGCCAAAAGCAAACACAATAAAAAATCAAAATAGACAAATGGGACTTACTTAAACTAAAAAGTGTCTGCCTAGCAAAATAAATAATCAAAAAAAGAGTAAATAGCCTACAGAATAGGAAAAAAATTTGCAAGTTATATGTCTGACAAAGGACTTTTATCTAGACTCTGCAAGGAATGCATATAACTCAGAAAGAAAAAAAAAAAAAACATTAAAAAGTGGGCAAATGACTTCAACAGACATTTTCAAGGCTCAGTCCCTATGGCTCAAGCAGCTAAGGTGCCAGCCACATATACCTGAGCTGGTGGGTTCTAATCCAGCCCGGGTCCGCCAAACAACGACAGCTGCAACCAAAAAATTGCCGGGCATTGTGGCAGGCGCCTGTAGTCCCAGCTACTTGAGAGGCAGAGGCAGGAGAATCGCTTGAGCCCAGGAGTTGGAGGGTGCTGTGAGCTATGATGCCATGGCGTTCTACCCAGGGCTCTTTTTGAGGCTCTGTCTCAAAAAAAAAGACATACAAATGACCAACAAACATATAAAAACTACTCAACATCAGTAATCATCAGGGAAATGCAAATTAAAACCACAGTGAGATATCACTTTACTTCATTTAGAATGGCCATTATTAAAAAGTCAAAAACCAATGATGCTGGGTGGCCGCCTGTGGCTCAGTGGGTGGGCCGCCAGCCCCATATACTGAGGGTGGTGGGCTCAAACCCAGCCTGGGCCAAACTGCAACAACGACGACAACAAAATAGCTGGGAGTTGTGGCAGGCGCCTGTAGTCCCAGCTACTTGGGAGGCTGAGGCAAGAGAATTGCCTAAGCCCAGGAGTTGGAGGTTGCTGTGAGCTCCAACACCACAGGACTCTACCAAGGGTGATAAAGTAAGACTTTGTCTCTAAAAAAAAAAAAAAAATACAAAAAAAACCCAATGATGCTAGCATGGATGCAGTGAATAGACAACACTTATATATTGTTGGTAGGAATGTGAATTAGTACAACCTCTATGGAGGTACTAAAGGACTAAAAGCAGATCTACCATTCTATCCTGCAATTCCACTACTGGGTATCTACCCACAGAAAATGAAACAATTATATAAAAAAGATAGATGCACTCATATGTTTAGTGCAGCACAATTCACAGTCACAACAATATGGAATCAACCAAGTGTCCATCAACTGAATACATACACACGTACATATATAGTGGAGTACTATTCAGCGAAAACAAAAAATGAAATAATATCTTTTGCAGCAACATGGATGGAACTGTAGGCCATTATTCTAAGTGAGGTAACTCAGGAATAGAAAAATAAACTACGTTTTCTCACTTGTAAGTGGGAGCTAAACTGTGATGCCTGAAGGACACACGGGTGGGGTGGGGTGGCGTATAGTAAACCACGGAAACTCAGGGTGGTTGGGAGTGCATGAAGGCTAAAACATTACCTATGAGGTACAATGTCCTACTTGAGTGACAAATACACCAAAAGTCCAGACTTCACCACTATACAATATAGACTAGTAAGATAATTCAACTTTTTACCACCTAAATCTATTAGAATTATTTTTTAAGTAAAGAAAAAAAATTTTCTTTTCATAAAAGCAATCACTTTAAGGTGACTATTTTTACAGTTTGTCAGTTTACACTTATCTTTCAGTCCACACGTGTATTAAAAGAATAATGAAGTTTATTATCTTAATCCTTTCCTAAATCCCTCCAAATTTCTTTTGGAGTCCAAAGTTATTAAGATAAGCATATGAACAGCCACCAGGTATTTGGAAAAAAAAATTTTGAAGACAAAAAATATTTGACGTGGTGGGTATATTAATTCATTCCACGTTGATCCATCATTCCACGTTGTGTATATATATATATCATAAGATCACACTGTGCCCCACAAATATATGCAGATAGTATCACTATATTCCCACCAGAAGTGTATAAGAGATTCTATGCATGCATATACTGAAGAAAAAAAGAATGTTTTTCAAAAAAAAAACAATGACAAAAACAAAACTGCCTTTTCCTTCTTTCCCCTAAATGCTGGGAAAGATTTGGGATACAGGAATTGATGTATAAAAAGCTATTCCTCCACCAACCACTTCTCAAATCCCTCCAGTTCTAGAAAGCTTCTCCTAGCAATGAAGTGGAAACGGGGGGGGGGTGTAGGAATGTAGGGAAATTGCAGGATTTTGTGTCATGGGGACTATTTCCAGCAGATGGTGAAGTTATGCTGCAGGTCTGAATTAGAAACACCTTTCTCTCCCTCCTCTCACCTCCTGAAATACAAACACTGGACCGGCCAGGTTTTTACTCTCTGCAAAATGTGCCCGAGCTACTCTGTTTGCGAGAATCTGAGAATCGGCCTCCTTATCTGGTGTTTTCTTTTTTCTTGACTCTGGGGTAAGAACCCGCTGGTTCCACTCTATGGGGTATGGAGTTCCTCACACAAGCACTGCAGAGAACAGGAAACCCAGAGCCCGTGGCATTGGAAAGCCTACTTCAATAACGGCGCCTTGCTTGCCTCTCCTTTCAAAATTGAATCTTAGCTTTTATCACTTTGCAGTAGCCTCATGTGTGATAGAGAGCACCAGATGGACGTGAGAAGGTGTGATTTTGCCCATCGATTCTCAGAAAGGTAGGCAGCTCATTTTAAAATATACAAAAAAAAAAAACAAACAAAAAAAAAAAACAAGGAACAGAACTGATAGGCTTGAGGGCCAAATCAACTCTCAGCCCGGCTCTGGATGTATCAGCTGGCCCCCAGGGGCTGAGCTCCAGGTAAATCAATCCTCCATGGACAGTGGGTTTTCAGAGTAAATGAGTAGAGTTCTCTTGGGGGGTCTAGAGAAAGCAGGAGAGAGAGAAAGGCAGTTAGCATTCCTCCCTGTTTAGACAGAAGTCTAGTAGCTTCGAAATAGTCTATTTGACATATATGGTTTCCAAATCAATTTTCTCTTGAAGAACAAAAATTCTGTTTTAAGGAAAGTTGGGAACCCAGTAATAGCACCTTTAATGGAAGAAAGGATACAAGAGGGGAGTTCTGAAATAACCTTCGGAACAGCAGAGTCACGCAGAACGGGGTTGGATGTGGATTCTGTGTTGCCAAGACCAGGCACACATGATTTCAAAACCAACCAAATGAGCAGTAACGCTTGTAGCTTCTGATAAAAACTAAGGTGCTAAACTCAAGACTTTTTCCAATATGACATAAGAGTAATGAAAAGGAGGATGGTGACAATTTTGTTCACCATTGCATTCTTGTGCCTAACAGCACCTCGTACGTAGTGTTAAAAAAAGTTGGACAACAAAACCAAAGGAGGATGGAGGCAAACTTATCACGTGGGCAGTTCTCTTTACAAAACAGTTTTGAGATTTTTTTCTCCAAAAAGTAACAAGACACACATACACCCTAAACACAAGAAATTTTCATATGTTTCAGCAGAGAGCATGATGAAGAAAAATTCAGAATAATAGATGCAAACATTTACCTCATCTACAGACAAATTCTGACAACATGCTAGTCACATAGACCTGTTACATTTTAAATGGTATGTTATTCCATTTTGTGCTGCTGTAAGGGAATACCTGAGACTGGGTGATTTATAATGAAAAGAATGTTATTCTGTGAGTGAGCGTGGTGCCTGGCTTATGGTGAGGGCTTCAGGGAGCCTCCAGTCAAGGTAGAAGGTGGAGGAGGAGCCGGCAAGAACAGGAGCAAAAGACGGAGGAGCTGGTGCCAAGCTCTTTTTATTTTTTTATTTCAGATTAATATCATACAACCGTACGTATCGTAAAATCATACAAACAATTGGATTACAATGTTTGTGTTTGTTGTCCCCTTTTACCACTTCCCCTACTTGAATTTCTTTTGCATGCGCTTGTATTAGCCCCTTTACTGGCTTCAGATTAATATTGATACATTGGATACTCACAATGTAGAGTGTGATATTCCATTCTTCTGATACCATATTAAAGAGAATGTTCTCCAACTCGATCCAGGCTAATACAAAAGATGTAAAGGCTCCATCTTCTTATGGCTGAGTAGTATTCCATGGTATCCATAGCCACAGGTTATTAATCCATTTATGGGTTGATGGGCACTTAGGTTGATGCCACATCTTGGTGCCAAGTTCTTTTAGACTGTAACATGAACTGACAGGACAAAAACTCACTCATTATTGGGGGCAGGCATGGGCACAAAGTTATTCATGAGAGAACCCACCCCATGACTCAAACACCTCTTGCCAGGTCCTACCTCCAACACTGTTGATTAAGTTTCAACATGACACCTGGAGGGGCCAAGCATTCAAACCTTTTTGAATGGTGTTAGGTTTCTTTCATTTCTACAGAGAACATTGGTAGTGAAGTGAACCTATAAGAAATACAATAAACTCACCTGCTATTGATAGAAAAATTACATTTTTAGGAACATATGCCAAAAATAATTTTGGTTTAGGAGTAATTGATTCTAAGCCATCGTATGTGAAGATAGAAAGAAGCTCCAATTTTGGTGCTTGACTATGGAGAGCACTCCTCTTCAAGTTCTCAGCAACAGGAAGGATTGGGCATGCGAGCATTCGTTGCAAATATCAAAAGGGAGCTATTCGTCGGTAGCATATTTTAAACAAAGGGCAAAAGCATGCTCCATTTGGCACTACTCTTTGACTTCTCCCCACGGAATGTATTTTTGAGAAATCATACTTAACTGAGCCCAATTCTGAACAAGCAATTTAAAATGCTGGTTCATTTATGATACAAGATCAGTTATTGGTTGGGCTTTTATTTAGGGTTTAAGCCAGGGGTCCTCAAACTGCGGCCTGCAGAGGACATTTATCCGACCAGCCGGGTGTTTTTGCCACAGCTGCCTGTCCTGCTTAGTAGCCGACTTGTCCCAGGCCTCAGTGCTGCATGTGTGGAATGTGCACCAATTCTCCGACTCCGTTCCTTCTCTCTGTCCTTCCTGGCCAGGTGTTATTGCCATCCTACTTAGCAACCCACTGTCTGGGCCTCAGTGCGCATGTGTGGAATGTGCCCCACACTCTCCAATTCCCCTTCTACTCTTTGACTCTGCTCCTTCTCTCTGTCTCTCCCCACCCCTCCTTCTCTCTGCCTCTCCACTCTTCATCTCAGTCTCTGGTGTAATCAGAGGAGTCACCAGGTTGCCTGTGCAGAGCCTGCTGCTGCCTAAGGATGGAGGTAAAAACAAGTTAGGATTTTTTTTTTTTTTTTTTTTTTTGAAGTTAGAAGGGCTTTTTTTTTTTTTAATTTTGCATTTAGTGGGCCTTTTTTTTGCAGTTAAGGGGGGCCTTTTTTTCCTGAAGTTAGGAGGTCTTTTTTTTTTTGCAGATGGGGGCACCTTTTTTTGAAGTTAGAAGAGCTTTTTTTTTGAAGTTAGGAAAGCTTTTTTTTTTTAAGTTGGTTAGTTGGTTGGGGGTAGTTTCTAGGGTGGTTGCATCACAGTGATAACGCAAATAGTCAGCGCTCGGTGCTAATGCAAATTGTCAGTGCTCAGAGGTAATGCAAATGGTCAGAGCTCAGAAGTAATGCAAATAGTCAGTGCTCAGTGGTTATGATAATTGCAAGTGCTCAGTGTTAATGCAACTTGTTAGCTCTCAGTATTAATGCAAATTGTCAGCAGTCAGTGTTATCACAAATGGTCAGTGGTCAGTGTCATCACATGGGGGCCCCAAGCTGGTAATCTGCGTAGGGCCCCATGGGAACTTAATCCAGCTCTGCAGACAGCAGAGGAGTAGGAAACCCAATTTAATTGCCAGTAAGTACATTTATATTCTGATTGCTATTCAGTTGTGTATGATGTTGTATGTTGTGTGCTGTGTAAGCCCCAGTTCACACTGTTATGATCTCTGAGCAGTGCGAGTTCAGCCATATGTTTGTATGGCTGAATTCACATTAGATTTGGAAGAAAAAAGGCATACATGCCTTCTTTTTTCCTGCAGTGGAATCTTATTGCATGGGTCTTCTAACTCATGAGATCAGATTCCTGTGTGAGTTCACAGATCACAGTGTGGTTTGCACAGGATACTGTGAACTGGAAAGGGTGGAGGAACCGGCTCTGTAATTGTGCCTGTTCCGGCACCACACCAGTGTGAGCCTGAGGTAAAAGTGGAGTTCCACCATGTGGGCACTGGTGAGGCTGAAATGATGTGGACTGGCAAGGCTGCATTGATGGGCACTGATCAGACTGCATTGATGGGCAGTGCAGTCTATATGTCTCTGTGCGGGCAAAGTTATTGCTGGTATATTGTTTTTGGAGGGCTGTATATATATATTGGTTTTTTACTAATAGCAATTTGGAATCCCTAGGAAACAATGATATCAAGAAAGAGAAAAATTGACTCGGAATGTAGGATATTCAAAGAACAGTGGACTTGTGATTACTTTTTCATGCAGTACAAGGAAAGAGCTATGTGTTTGATACGCCAGAATATAGTGTCTGTGTTCAAAGAATACAATTTGTGTCGACATTACCAAACTCAACATAAAGATAAATATGATAGTTTGGTTGGAGAAGTGAGAAAAGATAACATATTAAAACTGAAATATACATTGACAACTCAGCAAAATACTTTTGTGAAGCAGAAACAGCTAAATACTTCATCACTGTGAGCAAGTTTTCAAGTTGCCAAGATAATAGCATGCACTGGCAGACCATTCATGGAGGGAGAATTTGTTAAAGAATGCCTTCTTTCTGTTGCCAAAGAGCTGTGTCCAGAGAAGGATGATTTATTTAGTGCAGCAAGTCTTTCAGGACCCTCAATTACACGAAGGATTGAAGAAATGTGAGACAATTTGCATCAGCATTTGCAAAACTCCGCATAAATACTTTCCTATTTTTCCTTGGCACTTGACGAAAGTAATGATGTTCGTGTTTCTGCACAACTTCTAATTTTTATTTGTGGTACAAATAAGTATTTCAAAGTCACAGAAGAGCTTGCTGCACTGCAAAGCATCAAAGGAACAACTATAGGAGAGGATATTTATGAAAAGGTTTGCCAAACTATGAATAGTTTGGAGCTGGACTGGGCAAAACTAGCCAGTGTGACAACAGATGGTGCTCCTAGCATGGTGGTGTCTAAGAAAGGAGGAACTGCTCGCATTAACCAAGAGATGGACAAACATAACCATTCTCATCCAATAGCCATACACTGCCTCATCCACCAACAAGTGCTGTGTAGTAAATCACTGAAGTGGAACTTTGTTATGAAAACTGTGGTATCTTGTGTTAACTTCATTAGAGGTATTACACTAAACCACAGATAATTTCAGGAATTTCTGTCTGAGCTAAATGTTGCCTGTGAAGATGTTCTGTATCACACAGAAGTCCATTGGCTGAGTCGAGGGAGAATTTTGAAACATTTCTATGACCTACTTCCACAGATTATAGCTTTCAAAAAACAAGTACCAGAGCTCAATGATGCAGAATGGAAATGGCACCTTGCCTTTCTGATAGATGTAACAGAGCTACTTGACAATTTCATTGTGCAACTTCAAGGAAAGGGGAAGCTTATCTGTGATATGCAATCACATGTGAAAGCATTTGAAGTAAAATTAAGCCTCTTCATCAAACAAGTGAAAGAGGAAAATTTCTGCCATCTCCCCACAACTCAAAATCTGTTAGTGGAAAATCCATTGGTTGCATTCCCAAATAAAACATGTGTGGATTCATTGGAAAAGTTGCAAAAGGAGTTCCAATTTAGTTTAAAGAGCTTCATCTCCATGAACAGGACATACAGCTTTTCCGTAACCCATTTTCTATTAACATTGAAAATGTGGATACGATTTACCAAATGGAACTGGCTGAAATGCAGAATTGTGACTCTCTGAAAGATGCATTCAAGTCAAGCCTGCCTTCCTAATTTCTATGCATCTCTCCCCTCTGAGACATATCCTAATCTCAGGAACCATGCACTCAAAATGGCAATCATCTTTGGTAGCACTTATGTCTGTGAACAGACTTTTTTCCAGAATGAAACATCTGAAATCTCCAACCAGATCTAGAATAACTGATGCACACTTGCATCATTTGTTATGACTAGCAGTGACAAATATGGAACCGAACATTGACCATCTCATTAGCCAAAAGCAGGCCCAGAGTTCCCATTGAAATACTGGTAAGTTTGTTGATTTAACTTTACTTGTTATTCATTTTTAATATTGTATTTGTTCCTGTTTTTGTTTTTTACTTCAAAATAAGATATGTGCAGTGTGTGATAGGAATTTGTTCATAGTTTTTTTTTTTTTAACTATAGTCCGGCCCTCCAACAGTCTGAGGGACAGTGAACTGGCCCCCTGTTTAAGAAGTTTGAGGACCCCTGTTCTAAGCAGCTAAATCCAAAGTTAGCTTCAATGCACAGAATGAAAGTTGAGAAAAACTCAAGAGGGGCAACAGGTGATGTTACCTACTCTGCATGAAAGATTCCCCCATGAGTTGATAAAGAGGGTATCAGTGCTCTATGAGCCTAGAATAGGTCTCAAGGTCCATTGACAACTCGGGCAAAGTAGCTATTGAAACTTCAGGCTGGCCCTTACCAAGAAGTAAATGAGCATAGCATTTAGGTAACAAGTTCGGTAAACTGAGAGGGCAGTAATTTGAGGGAGGTAGACCACTACACTCATAGCACTTTCTAATGAGTTGTACTTGCTAAGAAAATTGTACTGGATCCTAGCCTGGAGCAGACCACAAAGAGCTCTTCTGGAAAGAAGACTTTACTACATGATTATTATTATTATTTTTTTTTTTTTTTGGAGGTTTTAAACTATACTTGGTGAGAAGACATAACCAGAATCTAATCAGGGGGGAGCCTGTGGTCTACAAGTTTTTAAAGACATTTGTGCTGTCAAAGTTGTCAGAATCAAAATGGAATCACTATTGTTAAACTAAACAAAACCTGTCACACAGAGCTGGGAAAGGCCCTGAAGAAGGGGTTATCACACTTGTATGCCGGATGACAAAAATTATCACAGAAGATTCTCCAAAACCCACAATGGTGCAGAAAGGCCATGGCAAACTTACACAAAAAATATTTCTGCAAGGACATCTGCTTAACAGCTGCTTCCTGCCCAACCTTGGACTGCTGTCACCCCTGATTTTTGCAGCCAACGATAATTTTCTCAAAAACAATCCTTTTCATATTTCCTTTAAAAACTTTTTTCTTCCTTTAGCTCTCCAAGTATGCATGCTTGTTTCCATTGCAATGCCTTGTTCTGAATAAATATCTTTTTCTTTTAGAGAGTCTCTCTGTTTGTTACTCAGGTTGACATAAATGGTGTCAGCAATGGGACCTGAAGGAAGATGACTGTCAAAAGAATCTGCAGTTCTTTGCACTGGTGTATGAGCCACATACGAAGTTCACCAAACCACAGGATGTCATGACCAGACACATTCAAACCAGAAGGAGAAGTTAACCTTTCCACACTGCGGACAGCTTTCCCCAAAATGTCAAAACAATACTCCAAATCATGAGACTTTTACCCTTCTTAATTCCTACCTTTCTTGCTTGGCAAGATAATGGTGTGATTAGAATTTCACAGTCAGTAGCTTCTGCTGGTAACTCGGCAGAACCCAAAACCTAACCTGAAAGATCCTTTAATACCCGTTGGTTGAAAAACCAAACAGGCAACATGGTTACACCAGTTCTCATGTAAGCACCTATGGTCATTTATTATTTATTCAACTGGTTGTCTTTTTTTTTTTTAATTTTTTTTTTTATTTTTAGTTTATTTGAATTTTTGTTGTTTTGTTTGGGGTTTTGGGGGTTTGTTTGTTGTGGGGGGGGGGAGGGGGGTCGAGGAAGGGTGATTGGTGGGATGACACCTGTGGTGCATCTGACCAGGGTACATGTGAAACTTAGTAAATGGAGAATGTAAATGTCTTTATACAATAACTAAGTAAATTCCAGGAAGGCTATGTTAACCATTGTGATGAAAATGTGTCAAACGGTCTATAAAACCAGCGTA
>CAUYPK010022502.1:0-29555 GCA_963574355.1 Loris lydekkerianus
GTTTGATAGAATTCTGGTGTGAAGCCATCTGGACCAGGGCATTTTTTGGTTGGAAGCTTTTTTATTGTTTCTTTAATCTCAGTGCTTGAAATTGGTCTGTTCAGGAGCTCTATTTCTTCCTGGCTAAGTCTAGGGAGAGGGTTTGATTCCAAATATTGATCCATTTCCTTCACATTGTCAAATTTCTGGGCATAGAGTTTCCGGTAGTATTCAGAGATGATCTCTTGTATCTCTGTGGGATCAGTTGTTATTTCCCCTTTATCGTTTCTGATTGAGGTGACTAGAGATTTTACTTTTCTATTTCTTGTTAGTCTGGCCAATGGTTTATCTATTTTATTTATTTTTTCAAAAAACCAACTCCTTGTTTCATTAATTTTCTGAATGATTCTTTTGTTTTCAATTTCATCGATCTCTGATTTGATTTTGGATATTTCTTTTCTTCTACTGAGTTTAGGCTTAGATTGTTCTTCTTTTTCCAATTCCATAAGATGGCTTGTGAGATTGTTGATGCGCGCTTTTTCTGTTTTTCAAATGTAGCCATCTAAAGCGATAAATTTTCCTCTCAAAACTGCTTTTGCAGTATCCAGCAGGTTTTGGTAGGTTGTGTCTTCATTTTTGTTATGCTCAAGGAAGTTAATGATTTCCTGTTTTATTTCTTCCTGTACCCATCTGTTATTCAACAGAAGATTGTTTAATTTCCATGCCTTTGTGTGGGGTTGAGCTTTTTTGTTAGAGTTGAGTTCCACCTTTAGTGCCTTATGGTCAGAGAAGATATAAGGTAAAATTTCAATTCTTTTGATTCTGTTGATATTTGTTTTGTGTCCCACGATATGATCAATTTTGGAGAATGTTCCATGGGGTGATGAGAAGAATGTATATTCTTTATCTTTGAGATGGAGTGTTTTATATGCGTCTATCAAACACAGTTGTTCTAGGGTCTCATTTAAATCTCTTATATCTTTGTTTAATTTCTGTTTAGAGGATCTGTCCAGCTCTCTAAGAGGAGTGTTAAAGTCCCCTGTTATTATGGTATTATCAGATATCACATTGCTCAGACTGAGGAAGGTCTGTTTCAAGAATCTGGGAGCATTTAAATTGGGTGCATAAATATTTAGAATTGAAACATCTTCTTGTTGTATTTTTCCCTTGACCAATATAAAGTGACCATGTTTGTCTTTTTTGACTTTAGTTGCTTTAAATCCACATGTACCTGAAAATAAGATCGCAACTCCTCTTTTCTTCTGAATTCCATTTGCCTGAAAAATTGTCTTCCAACCCTTGACTCGAAATTTTAATTTGTCTTTTGAAGCCAGGTGTGTTTCTTGCAGACAGCAAATGGATGGCTTGTGTTTTTTAATCCAGTCAGCCAATCTATGTCTCTTCAGTGGGGAATTCAAGCCATTAACATTTATTGAGATAACTGATAATTGATAAGTGTGGTAGTATTCTATTCGTCTTATTTTGTGAGAGTCCATTGCTTAGTTTTATCTTTTGCATTAGTGTGGAGGTTAGGTTCTGTCCTTTAATTTCTGAGTTTTTACTTTGCTGCTGATCCATTGTGATGGTCAGTGTGTAGAAGAGGTTGAAGTATTTCCTGTAGAGCTTGTCTTATTGTGGCGAATTTCCTCAATGTTTGTATATCCCTAAATGATTTGATTTCTCCGTCAATTTTAAAGCTTAGCTTAGCAGGGTACAGGAATTCTGGGCTGGAGCAGTCTTCTGGGGTATGAGATGTTAATCACAGTGCTGATACGACTCGAGGTTGCTGATTTCTCAAACCCCAAAGGGTAGACACCCTAAATCTCTCTTCAGCCCTCTTAAAAGGCACTTTGAACTTGTAAACTCGCTGAGAAGAAGCTTACCCAGGAAAGTGCTTGTGGCCGGAATCACTGCTGAAGTGGCTATCCACTTGCCCAGTGTGCCAAAACCGTCTCACTCTGCCCCTGAGGGTTAGGGCTATAAGGCGGCTCAGACCCCACCCTTAGGCTACTCAGTCACTAGGTTACCAACTCCCACTGATTCTTGCTCTGCGACCCTGAGGGCAGAGCTTGCCGGGCAGATCACTGACAGTGGCTCCCTGTGGCCCACAGCCAAACACTATTAGCTCCGTCTGGCTCAGCAGCTCAGACTGGGGCCGTAGACAACAGCCAAAGTTCTCCGCACTCCTGCTCAAGCTCTCCCCAAGGCAGTACAACTGAGCGTCAAGTCAAAAACACCAAAACAGTTCACAGGTAAGGCCTTTCCTGTTTGCAGTCTCAGTGCTAATGAACTTACAGTTGCCTGCGGGATTAATCCGATCGAACACACACAACCACTTGCCAGTTTTCCACTGTTTATGTCCTCCTCTTGGGGTCCAGAAGTCTCTTGCTGACTCCCTGTATCCTTAAGGGGATGATTATAGGCAGATCCCACCAGCCAGAGATGCCTGGAGTCTTATCTCCCCAGACTCACGGTGCCCAGATGCAAGGAAGCTGTTACTCAGCCACCATCTTGCTCTCTCCCCCTCTTTGGGCTCTTCTGTACTTCCCATTCTGTTCTTAATGAATAAGTATTACTAAAGATATAATCAATGAAAAATTGATTTATTTTAATATAATCAGGGTGCCACCGGGTTTGACCAGGGCTTCCTAACTTTTGAAGTAGACAGAAATTACCCACAGATTTTGGGAAATGCAGATTCTGCTCCAGTGGGTGGGGCAGGGCCAGAACTTTATATTCGAAGCAGCGCCCAGTGGTGCTGATGTGGGGAGCACCTGCAGTAGGGGTCAGACAGCTGAGGAAACGGGCCAGCCTAGGCCTCACAAAGGAGGTGACATGTGACCCTGGCCAGGAACACATAAAGGGCAAAAGGGAGAGTAAGGATAAAGCCTTGCAGGTTAAAAAAAAAGAAAAGAGGAAAAGAGAAGAAAGCACAAGCTGCGCTGAGGCACTGAGGTGTCCATCCAGTTTGACCAATGGATACAGCCGGGGTTCTCTTTTTTTTTTTTTGGCCAGGGCTGGGTTTGAACCTGCCATCTCGGCATAATGGGGCCAGCACCTTACTCCTTTGAGCCACAGGCGCCGCCCTAAGCAGTGGTTCTCAAACTTAAACATGTGTAAGTCATTTGGGGGCTTCTTGCAACACAGAATGCTGCTTCCTAGCCTCAGAGTTTCTGGATTAATATGTCCAGAGGGAAAAGAGTGGTCAAAAATTTGCACTTCTAACAGGTACCCAGGTGCTACCAAAGCTGCTGGTCCAGGGATCACATTCTGAGAACCGTGACCAAAGGCAGAGGTGCCCCACTTCCACATCTCTGCACTGCAGGAAAGACGGCTAGATTGTCTAAACCAGGTGGACTGCTTACTTCTGGAAATGGCCAGGAAAGCTCACGTGAGATCCCAGCAAGACAAAAACGATTAGCTTTACGCTGGTATGAGTCCTTCCCACCAAATTAAGTGAGAACAATGTAGACTATTCAATTTTGTAAATGACCTCCTAGAGAAGAATTCGAGTTGACAAACACCCACTTCTCCCTGTTATCAGGTCAAGTGCTCCAAGACGAGGGTAGACAGTGGCAGTTGCCTTTGCCTGACAACACTCTCTCCAAGACTAAATGTCCTTCTTCCCTCCTGATAAAGCTGAGGAAGTCAGATCTCCCAGTGAAAACAGTGAACTTCTCGGCTGAAGCTAGAATAAACCCAGAAGCACCATCAACTCCCCTGCTCCAGGGAACCAAGGCTGGTTGGTGCAGTGTAAGCTCTGTAGAAGCTGCCATTCACCAAGGACAGTGTGGGAGAAAGTTGTGCAAGGAGAATGAGAAGAGAATCCTTGCCTTAAAACATTCAAATTATAAATGAGACACACAAACAAATAAACAGTGCTGTGCGTGAGCCAGGAGGCGGCCCTCCCCAGGGGGCAGAAACTGGCTCTACCAGGGCTTTCAACCATGGATGCACTTTAAAACCACATGGCAGGGGGCAGGGGCACCATTAATAAATAATAATGATACCAGAGCCCCAATTCAGATCAATTAATCCAGAGTCTTCAGGGGCTGGAGCCAAGGCAAGGAAGACTTACAGCCACCCTACCTCTATGGGCATATCCACTCACCCCAACCCAAGCCAGAGAGTTAATGGCAACAGACACAGAACCTGCCCAGCAGGGGCACCAAGAAAGCAGCATTCCTTCCAGAAGGCCTCATCGAGAATAGCTGTGCTGAGAATAGCTGTCCGGGACTGCAGGAACACACATCCTTCAAGTGTTTTGCGCCTACAGTTGGCTTGAGAAAGCAGGGAGGAAGGAAAGTGGGAGAGAAAGTGGCACTCTCTGTGAACCGTGATGGGTCAGGTTAAGGTCCTAAAGTGACACATATCTCCAGCAGGAGTGCCAGCCTGCTCCATCTCAGTTCCTTTCACCCCACCTGCTGGCAGGCCTATGAGAGAGTATCCTATCCTCCTTTCCTAGGCCTCTGTCCTTAAGGCAAAGCTGTGATCTTATAAGAGTCAAACCAGCAGTGCCCGTAGGTCAGTGGGTAAGGCGCTGGCCACATACACCGAGGCTGGTGGGTTCGAACCCAGCCCAGGCCTGCTAAAACAACAATGACAGCTGCAACAACAACAACAACAAAAAAAAAAATAGCTGGGCATGTGGCAGGCACCTGTAGTCCCAGCTACATGGGAGGCTGAGGCAAGAGAATCTCGCTTAAGCCCAAGAATTTGAGGTTGCTGTTAGCTGTGACGCCACAGCACTCTACCCAGGGCAGCAGCTTGAGACTGTCTCAAATAAAAAAAAAAAAAAAAAAAGAAGAAGAAGAAGAGTCAAACCCTGTGTGAGCCACACACTAAGTCAGCAGGGCGGCCTGGAGGGAGGGGACAGACTATATCCTCACAGACGTGCTGGGCCATGGTGCTGCAGCTGCAGGGAAGAGAAACCAGGGTATGCCAGTTAGCAATGTATTGCCTCTCAGGTTTTAAATTCACCCTTCAATACATGCTCTGCAATAATGGATGGAATGCCTTCAAGCATTTCTCCTTCACAGTGATCATGATGGATTTCAAGCTTCTCAACAGAGAGCTCCGGCTGGAGGAAATATTGTAGAAGGAAGAGGAGCTAAGGGGACGGATAGGATGTCTGTGAGCTCTGCCCTAGCCCCACACCCAAAATATACTGTCTGCAGAGACCTCACAGACCCTGCATCACACAGCAACCACCTCTCAGTATGCACATCTGGTGCTCCAGCCTTCCACTCTCTGTACCCTGTTTTGTTCTACTTACTCATCCCCTGCCCCTAGGTTTGTCTCCTATGGTCCTTCTTCCACTGTGTACCCTAGACATCATACCTGCACCACTGCCCCACTCCCCTG
Source organism: Loris lydekkerianus (assembly GCA_963574355.1). Taxonomy (NCBI): domain Eukaryota; kingdom Metazoa; phylum Chordata; class Mammalia; order Primates; family Lorisidae; genus Loris; species Loris lydekkerianus. Next base: position 5,344 of record CAUYPK010022502.1, read on the forward strand.
CATGCCCACACACCAGCACAGGCTGCAGCTCACCCACCCCACTGGAGCTCTGGAGGTTGCTTCCTGGTTGTGCCTGATTGCAGACCAGCTAAACCAGGGGACTTCCCTGCCATTCTGTGTACTAGATTACACCTTCTCCAACAAGGCCTAAACCCCTTCCAAGTTTGTCCTTCCGTGGGTACCCTCAGCCCTAGGGGACCACACAGAGTTTTCTTTGTTCTGTAGTTACTCTTCTATCATAAGTCAACGATTCTTCATATTCAAGATCTCCTGTTCAAATCACTGAGGAGTTTCTCCCTTCTGACTGGATCCAGACAGCCAAAGTAGAACTATCCCAGACACAGAAGCCCTACATTTACAGGGGAACTCAGGCCAGCAAGCACTGCCTTGTTTATTTACTGACATCAATTATACTCAAAGGAATAAGGGGCCTCACATAAAGCAGAGAGACGAACTTCTGGTGCAGTTTATGATAATCAACCAAGTTTCTTTGTCAATTAAGTATATACAGAGACTGGGGACAGTGACTCAGTCTTGAATATACTTAAATTATCAGTCAATCCAAAATTCTTTCAATAATTACTAACAATAATTATTTTGTAACCTGTTTCTATCAAACACCAGAAGGGTGTTAGAATGTTTCATCTATTTACAAGAGGAAATACAACAGACTTGGTCCCACGACTTTTTGGAGAAAATCAGAAGCAGCAAAATCTTACAGAGAGGCTGGGCACAGTGGCTCACACCTGTAATCCTAGCACTTTGGGAGGCCAAGCTGGGTGGATTGCTTGAGCTTAGAAGTTCAAGATTAGCCTGAGCAAGAGTGAGATCCCATCTCTATTAAAAATAGAAAAAATTAGCTGGGCATCGTGGCAGGCACCTGCAGTTCCAGCTACTGGAGAGGCTGAAGCAAGAGGAACTCTTTTTATTTTTTATTTTTTTTTAAGAAATTATTTATTTATTTATTGAGACAGAGACAGAGACAGAGTCTCAAGCTGTTGCCCTGGATAGAGTGCTGTGGCATCATAGCTTGCAACCTCCAACTCGGGCTCAAGCAATACTGTTGCCTCAGTTTTTCTGTTTTTAGTAGAGATAGGGTCTTGCTTTTGCTCAGGCCGGTCTCAAATTCGTGAGCTCAACAATCCACCTACCTCAGCCTCCCAGAGGGCTAGGATTACAGGCGTGAGCCACCACGCCCAGCCAAGAGGAACTCTTAAGCCCAAGAGTTTGAGGTTACTATGAGCTATGAGGCCACAGCACTCTACCCAAGGAGATAGAGTAAGATTCTATCTCAAAAAAAAATAAGAAGAAGAAGAAAGAAAAAAGAAATCATACAGAGAGATTAGCACCACTAAGCATTTGGGATCTGACTGTCCTCAGAACAGAAAGGACAAGGGAGGAACTCAGGAGAATCAGGGAATGTCTCCCTCTCAAAGCCAGCCCATGTGTTACCTCACTGATCCAGTTCCATACTTACTCACTGCTATGGTTTGGATATTTGACCTCTCCAGGTCTCTGTTGAAATTTGATTCCCAGTTTTGGAGGTGGGGACCTAATGGGAGGTGTTTGGGTCATGGTGGTGGGTCCTTCATGAAGGGCTTGGTGCCGACCTCACAGTAATGAGTTCTTACTCTATTAGTTCCTAGGAGAGCTGGTTGTTAAAAACTCTGGCTCCTCACTCTCCTCCCTTTTGCTTCCTCTCTTGCCATGTGATCTCTGCATACACCAGCTCCCATCTGCCTTCCACCAAGAGTGGAAGCTCCCTGAATCCCCTCTTCTTTATAAATCACCCAGCCTCAGCTATTCCTTTCAGACTAAGATACTCATTCACTTGTCAGAAAAAGTTACTAGTTCTGATGCTGCATTCACCAAGATCCCTTGACATGGTCTCTCAAGGAGGTCTAGTAGGAGACCATGCCCACAAACAGCAGGCTGCCTGGAAGGCAAAGTCATTTTCAGTGACAAGGTTTCTTATCCTTACCCATGAAGCTAGTTCACAGAGGCAACAGACAACTTTTCCCAGGTAGGGTCTGTCCCAGAGAAACTGACCATCAAAACAATAGATGATCATCTCTGTAAGCCACGTCTCCCTGCCTTCAGCCTGCCATCACCAGTGAGGACTCACCCACCTCAGACAAAGCTCATCCTAAGAAGATTCTCTTCAAATTCCAAGAGGAGGAAGTTAATTGTAGGAAGGAAAAGTAATGAGGCAAGTCTGTTCTGTAATTGTTGCCATTGTGGCTGAGTTGGTTTTCCTCCAGCAAAGCACAATAACAAGTCCCTACATTTATAGAGCACTTGACAGTGCTCAAAATACTTTCACAAACATTATTTGCTTTGGGTGAAGGAAATCTCCTGCTGTTTTGGGTAACTGTTGTCTCAAATGTTTTGTTTTCACTTACACCAGACACTTCTGTGTAATTCACTCCATGATACAAAACACAGATAACAATGTTAAGGGTCACATCCAAATCAGGAGGAGAAAACTTATGACTTTTGCCTTACTCTATTTTTCAAAACTAATAGATTTTGTTAGTCTGTAGTCAAGCTGGTTGATTTCAAGCCATATCTAACTTGGTTGGCATATGGTTTACCCAGAACAGCTTCCCGCTGGTATATAGGGGGATGCAAAGTGCTTCTAAACTCAGGGAAACTCTTAGTCAGCTCAGAAGCACCCTCCTAGACAAGAATGGAAAACATTTGGCCCCACACCTCCCCTGATGGACATGACTAATCAATCACATTCTTTCTTCAGAGATCTACACTATGATGACATCCTGGGCAGTCAGTATCAGTTGATTTGACTTGGCACATGCAAGTAAAACCCATCTTCTCTTCCTAATTCTCAGGCTGGTGGTCCCAGTGGTGCCCTGGGCACACTAACTAGGTTCTTCCCAGGAATTTCCTCTTCTGTCAGGAGGTGGCTCTGGGGCATCCACAAAATGTCTGTTGCATTGCTGCTCACCACTGGGCAGGGCCATGATACCAACTGTCCTCATCCCTTCTCCAGTGCAGTTCTCCTTCACAGCTAAGACTCATCCACTCCCTCCTTCTGCATCTCCAGGACCATACAGCATCCCAGCCCAGACCAGCCCCTCAGCCATATGACAGTGAGGGCCACAGCAGGGTTCTGAGCACATCCCTAATACCACAATAAGCTTGAAAGATCTTTTTCAAAGATGTAAGCTCTTCCACTACAATGATTTACACCACTTGACATCTTTTCAAGTCTTCAGCACAGTGGCTATGATTCATTACTTAATATTGGGTGAGGAAGTAGATTCTGGCAGGGAAGAACTATGGAGCCCCAGAATGGGTAGAGAGAGCCATAGCACTCCACTGTGCTCTGCTCACAAGCACAGAGAAAGTGGGACACAGGGGACTCTGTCAGGGCAGATAGGGGAAATTGGCTAGCAAAAAGGTGCCTACCTATGCACTATTTCGCAACACAGTCGGTGCACACACCAGGGTTCCAGAGGCAGGAATATGGCTGGTATTGGGTTCCAGGATTCCCTGGTGGATAACAAACAGGCTTAGAAGGGAGCAACTGACATGGTTTCAGGTAACAGCCTTGAGACGTGAAAATAGCAGGGATAAGGGATAGGGCAAGGTGGGGGAAAGGCCCCAACCTCGTCGACCCTTTCTCTACACTTACTCCCTGGACAATCCCATGTGGGCCCTGGCCTTAAAGAACCTCTTTAGCTTGCTGACTCCCCACCTTATGGTTCCAACCCAAACTCCTACCTTGAAAGTCCATGGCCTATTTGACATCTGCACTTGATATACAACTGATAGCCCCAACTGAAATGCCCAAACTGAGCTCCTCACCAGCCCCATAAACCTGCTATCCCACAGTCTCCCATCTCAGGGAAGGGCAACACTGCCCTTTAACTGTTCCAGCCAAAACCTCAAGTCAGCTATGACACCCTCCTCCTACCACCTTCTCCTCCAACCTCCTCCTGCAATCCACTGGGAAAGCATGAGGCTCCCACATCACAATATATTCAGGAATCTCTGGGCTCCTCCCACTATCCTCCTCCTCATGAAGCTCCCAGCATCCACCTCTACTCACACTATAGGCTCTACCCCCCCCCCCAGCAGCCAGAAGGATCCCTTGTAATCTAAACAGATCATGGCACTCCACTGCTCAACACCCTCCTCCCTCCGCACTGCCCACTAAGAAGACCTCCATCAACCTCCCCTTGCCATCTGCTTCTCTCCTATGGCTCCTCCCTTTGCTTGCTGCACTCCAGCCCCTCTGCCCTCCTGGCTGTGCCTCAAACATGGTAAGGACACACCCACCTCAGGACCCCTGCACTTGCTGTGCCTCCTGCTCAGAAAGCTATGTGGTTTACTCCCTCCCTTCCTGGAGGACTCGGTTCCAATGGCCCATATGAAACAGCATCCTGGGCACTCACTCTGTAGTTCCTTCACCTGCTCTTTATACTGCTCACCATCTGACATACACCTATCTGCCTCCCACCAGATGCCAGTTCCATGAGGTCAGGAACTTTGTTCTTGGCACTGTCCCATCCCCAGTGACCAGCACATAACAGCTCTCAACGTTAGTATTTAATACAATGTGTGACTTTGGCAGCCAACCAGATAAAGTAGAAAGCTTTCAAGAAAACAGGTGCAGTGATACTGTTAACAGAGACATAGAAGCACTCAAGGATATGGGGGCTTAAAGAGAATAGAACTATGACTCATAGGCCAAATCTGACCAATGACCTATTTCTATCAATAAAGTTTTATTGGAAAATAGACCCATTTGTTTAAATAGTATAGTGCTTTGGTTCTACAATGGCAGAATTAAGTTGCTGCAACAGAGAGTGTATGGCCCACAGAGCCTAAAATACTTATTATCCATGAATACCTTAATCCATTTTCCATTGCTATAAAGGAGTATCAGAGGCTGGATAACTTATAAAGAAAAAGGTTAATGTAGCTCACAGTTCTGCAGGCTGTAAGGAAGTATGGTGCCAACATCTGCATCTGGTGAGGGCTTGAGGAAACTTCCATTCATGTGGAAGATGAAGGGGGAGCAGGCATGTCACATGGAGAGACATGAAGTAAGAGAGACTGGAGGAGGAGGTACCAGGCTCTTCTCAACAAGCAGCTCTCACGGGAACTAAGAGTGAGAGTCACCCATCACCTGAAGATGGCACCAATCCGTTCAGGAGGGATCCACCCCCATGGCTCAAACATCTCCTACTAGGCTCTTCCACCAACACAGGGGATCAAAATTCAATATAATATTTGGAGAGGATAAATATCCAAACTATACCTCCTGCCCTTTACTGGAAATGTTTGTCATCCTCCAGCATGAAGCATATTTTTCAAACTGCAAAATTCATGGTGTCCTCCACCCCAAGAAAACTTCTACAAACCTTCCAGGAGGCTCAGGCTCCAGTGTGTGAAACAGTCACGGAGAAGACAACTTGGGTTCAGTCTGTGGCCCTGTTATTCACCAGCTGTGTGACCTAACATAAATTACTTAACTTCTCTGAGGCTCTTATTCCTTATCAGTGAAATGAGAAACACCAGCAAACACCTTGCAATTTTTGTGAGTTCAGATCTGTAGATAAAACACCCGTTAGTGGATAGCTCACAATATACCTACTCAAGAAACCATGTTCTGAGAACTCGCTGCCTCCCAGTACAATCGATGCTACTCATGGATTAATTCATCTAATCCTCCCAAAAACTCTAATGGGGCTGTGCCAGCACCCCAGTGGATTTTCTTTACCTTTGACAAATACGATTTTTAAAAATCAAAATAAAAGTTATAAAATCATGGCTCGGTGCCTATAGTGCCGGCCACATATACCCAAGCTGGCAGATTTGAGCCCAGCCCAAGCCTGCTACAGAACAGTGACAACTGCAACCAAAAAAATAGCCAGGCGTTGTGGCAGGCACCCGTAGTCCCTGCTACTCGGGAGGCTGAGCCAAGAGACTTGCTTAAGAGTTTGAAGTTGTTGTGAGCTATGACACCACAGCACTCTACTGAGGGTAACATGGTGAGACTCTGTCTTAAAAAAAAAAAAAAAAGTTATAAAATCAATGGTTTCAACACTGTTGGTGGGGAGAAAACAGACTCTTGGGGAATCCAGGAAACACCCAAGCTGCGTTAGAGAGTTTCCTCAGCCGCTTCCCAAATTAGCAGGAAAATCTCCCAATTCAAAGAAACCTCATGACACACTTTACAGAGATACCATTGAAAGCAACTGATTCTGTGCCTATTTTAGGCTGGCTGGAAGATAACTGGTCCCTGCAAGTGCAGAACTCTTGAAGCCCTGGATTGAGAAGTACCAGAGCCCCAGCTGAGAGTGCGGCGAAGGCAAGCTTGGCTGGGCACTTGCCTCTCAAAAGTCTCTCTTTCCTAAAGCCAATAGCATTCCTTGAACCTTTGCACAAACCAAATAATTTGGGATTATTTTCTCAAGAAGTATAGCAATTTGAAATACTTTACAAATGTGAAATATGTAGGGGAAATTCTATGCCATTTAAACATACTGTCTGTTAAATCACTGAACAGAATTTTCAACTCCAGTTTGATACATGAGAAGCAGCATTAACAAAGAATCAAGAGCAAATCCTTTTACAACAACTTTTTTTTCAGAGTAAATTAGGTCTCTACCTTATCTGGGTAGACTAAAAACAAACAGATTTAAAGGAAAACTCTTATTTTAAAGTCAAACTAATTGTGCCATTAAGCAGGCATATTCGACTTTCTGTCTTCATAAACTCAAGGGTTTCTTTCCTTGATTTTCCCACTACCAAGCTGGGGCCAGACCAGAAACTCTAGGGCTTGCCAATGGCATTTTTTATTTCATCTTGACTACCATCCTCACAAAAGCTGGCCATGGCTTGACTAGTGAGTGACCCCAGCCAATATCACTGCTTAGATAAACAGGCCCAGGCAAGCAACTGTGCCCTGGAAGCAGAAATCGGTGCTGTTAAACTACATGAACTTTATCTCCCTAAATAAAGTTTTTAAAACATTTTTTCTTTCAGATTCTGAAGATGGAATTCTTGCCTGCTCAAAGAAGCTTTCTGTACTGCCCACAGGTCTAGGTTCTATGACCTTCTGAAGTCTTAGCATTTGTGTCTGTCTATGAAAATACTAATTTGCATCTGTCCTTTTAGTAAATGTCCTTCTGTCTTTTAGTCTGTAGGTGTGGGTTCCCTAGCAAGACTCTTGACTCTTTACAGCACAGTGAGGAAAGAAGGGAGAGAAGGAGGATATGAAAGAAAAAGGAAAAAGAGCCTTTGGCTTCCTTCTCCGGCCCACAGTGCTTTGCCTGCTGCCAGAGTTCTCCTTTATCCATCTATTATGGATAAAGCAGAGGTCATGGAGCTCTGATGTCTCCAAAGGACACAAGGGGCCACAGAAAGGCCTACTTCACTGCTTCCTGGTCCTTGGGCTCCTCAGAGACCACAGTGCTAAACGACTCAACTGTGCTCAGGGGTGAGGATAAATCTGCCACTGTATAATCTCAAAGTTAGAGTATCTAAAAACTTCTGGGACTTTATCATCACCTCCCCTGTCCCAGGCAAAAAATTCCCAAATGGCAAAAAGCCAAGACATTCCATACCAATGGCTGCCATCTGTTGTCCTTTCTCTCTTTTTTTTTTTTTTTTAAGGTAAACTCTTAAGTATAACACATTTAGAAAAGTACACAGATCAATGAATTTTCACAGTAAACATACCACTCAGATATAAAAATAGAACATTACCAGCACAACAGAAGCCTACCCCACTCCCAGCTAACCACTAAAACCTCCTTCTCAGATAGGTAACTGCTATCTTCACTTATAAAATGATAAATTAGTTTTCCATATACTTGGAAATTCACTTATAAAATTATAAATCAGTTTTCCATACAAAAGTGCATTGTGTACTATCCTGGGTCTAGCGTCTTTCATTCAACTATGTCTGTGAGATTCATCCATGATGTTACAGGAAGGTATAACAGCACATTCATTAGCAGGACTATGTAGTATTCTATAGTATAAATATACTATACTTATCCATTCCACTATTAGTGAACACTGTTTAGGTTTTTTGCTATTGTACAGATTGCTACTGTGAACATGTTTATGTATATCTTTTCGACCATATATGTACATGGGTCATTGTGAAAGTTTTGAGATACACAAAAATCAAGAAATGGGAACACTTAAATATGTACAGAGAAAAATCCACAGGGATGTAAACAAATAAAACCTTCCCAGCAACACCGATAACCCAAGCAAGTTGAAACTTCCATGGGTGAACCAGACAGGACACTATTGACTACATTTCTTAGAAGTGAAATAATGGACCATAACACAGTCTACCTCAAAACTTTTGTAGTGACCCACACTCACGTATCTGTTCAGTTTCTAAATAGTCAGTGATTCTCATGGAAATAAATAAATCTTGAGTCTTAATCTCGCACTATATACAAAACTTGATTCCAGAGGGATCGTCTATCTAAAGGTGAAAGGCAAAACAATAAAACTCCTAGAAGATAACAAAAGAAAATATATTTACAGCTTGGGTAGGCAAAGATTTTAAACAGGACACAAAAGCACTAACCATAAAGTAATAAATGAGATAATTTAGGATACATTAAAATTAAGATCTTTTGTTCATCAAGGGATACCAATACAAGTGAAAAGGTGTGGAGCTGTTGGGTTAAAGAGTGTGCCTAGGTTCAGCTCCATAACTGCTAAATGAGTTTTTTAAAGTGGGTATGTGAGAGTTCCTTTTGTTCCATATCTTTCCAAAACTTAATATTATCACACTTTTGTTGTTTTGTTTTGTTTTGTTTTGTATTGTTTTGTTCTGAGACAGAGCCTTACTCTGTCACCCTGGGTAGAGTTTTATGGCATCATAGCTCACTCAACCTTAACTCTTGGGTTTAAGAGTTCCTTTTGCCTCAGCCTCCCAAGTCGCTGGACTAAAAAACTTTATAGCCATAAAACTTGGCTAACATTTTTTCTAATTTTTAGCAGAAATGTGATCTCTCTTTTGCTCAGACTGGTCTTGAGTTCCTGAGCTCAAACCATGCACCCACCGAGGCTTCACAAAGTTTTAGGATTATAGGCCACTGCACCTGGCCTTATTATCACACTTTTAGATTTTAACCACCCAGCTGAGTGCACAGTAATACTTCTATAGTTTTAATTTGCATTTCTATGGTAAGTAAAGTTTACTGGCCTTTTGCATATTATCTGGAATAGAGTACTTATTCAAGTCTTTTCCCCATTTTTCCCCATTTTTCTTATACATTTAGTAGAAACCTTGTATTTTTTGAATATGAGTCCTTTGTTGAACACTTAAATATGTACAGAGAAAAAGCACATAAATATCTTCTCTCGGTTTGTAACTTACCTTTTCACTCATATTGGTATCCTGTGATGAACAGAAGATCTTAATTTTAATGTACTACAGATTATCTCGTTTACTCCTTTATGGCTAGTGCTTTCGTGTCCTGTTTAGAAATCCTTGCCTACCTAAGCTATAAGAAACATTTTCCTCCATTGTCCTCTAGGAGCTTTATTGTTTACCTTTCACCTTTAAATAGATGATCGATATGGAATCGAGTCTTATATATAGTGTGAGTTTTGTATATAGTGTATAAATCTTGACTCTTATAAAAATTTATTCCAAAAAAAAAATATTTATTCCCATGAGGATCTCTGACTGACCACCACCATTCACTGAAAGGACAAATCTTTCCCTCTATACTCCAGCATTACCTCTGTCATCACCAGCACGTGTGAGTGTATTTGGGGACTCTGGGATATTCCATTAGTCTATTTGTCCATTCTTGCACCAATACAAAAATGCCTTGTTACTCTACTTAAAGAAGCCGTGGCTACTTAGAAATCAACAAATTCCTCAAAGGGAAGATCAACAGAGAATACTGTACTCACCTCAGTTCGTTTTTCTTTTCTCAGAGTCTTGACCCCATGAGTTCTGGGCGGTTGCTTAAATGTCTCTTTACTTATTATTTATAGCTTCTTCCAGTTTTTTTTTTAGAAGAAGGATCAGTCTACCATACGCTAGTATATCATAGAAAAAAGTAAGATTTCTTTTTTGCCAACTTCGTGAAGGTATAGTTTACATTCAATTAAATACACGGCTGTTAAGTGAACATTTTAAATGTGTATTCTGATGAGTTCTGACGACTGAACACCCCTGTGTGATCCTCCGACTATTCCCACCACCTCAAAATGTCCCATATGTTTCTTAGTCCTAGGCTTTCCAATGACAAATGAAACTTTTACAACTTTACTTTCTTTGTAGTATAAAAGATCGGTTGCTAGCTTCTTTAGATTATTTTCTAGAACAGGATAAGCCAAATCTCACCACACCCATCACCAATTACAGATTCTCTTTCATGCTACTCCAGCGGAATGGTGGCAGGTAAGCTGAAAATATTTACTACCTAGCTCCTCCCAAAAAAGTGTGCTAGTTTCTGTTCTAGAATAAATAAAACCTATACATAGCTGTATAGTAAATGATAGCGAAATTTACTTGGAAAAGATAGGTGTGGACTCCTGAAGCCAATATATCATGCATCCCCCAAGCTTCCTGAACTATACATGCACTCTGGGAATACACGAGGACATGGCGCTCCAGAATCAGCTTCCCTGGATCCACTGCCAGGAATCTCCCTTGATGGAGTAATAAGGCTGTATACAGGAAGAATACGGGGGATGGGCAATTCTGCAGGGAAAGGGTGCCTCGGAGGCTAACCAGTACCAAATGAAGAATTACATCTGAGGTTGAACAGACTTTTACAGATTTCATCTGCTGTTCACTTCTGAAAACACACACCGGAAACCTAGAACCAGGATAGAGAACTCATAAAAAAAAATTATACTACTATAAATCTGAAGCAAAAGAGGAAAAAGAAAAAGAAATGAAGTGTCTGAGAAAGTATGCAGAGGGTAGCAGCAAGCACTCCATGGGGTGTGAAGATGGCTAAGTGGAATCCCATCCCATGAGCTTCCTCCTTTCCGGAGAGAGAAGGGATTCACACACGTTATCAGAACCTACAGGGATGAGAACCTGAGAAGCAGAGACCCACATTGGGAAGACAAAGAAGGAGAAGGGTACTTCTGGCCAGAGTCAGCAGTGCAGGCTCCAGGGAAGCTGCCCCACCCACACCAATCCCCGGGAATGAAGGGCGGGAATGGCAGGAGGATAGCTGGGCACAGTGCAGGGCACAGAGCACAGCCAGGGCATGTGTCAGGGGACAGTGGGGTGAAGGTAGGCTGGGTTCAGCCTGTGGAGGGCTGGGAACATCAAATTAGAAATATCAAATTACTTAGGCCTTTGGCCATGTGATCTGAAATGATCCAAAGCCTTGCTCACCAGCCCACTTTTCACTTCTCCACTCAGCTCAACACAGCTCTCTCCTGGGTACAATCAGCCAAGGCTACAAGGCAAGGAGTCAGCAGCAGGAAGTGAAGCAGATACTAAAGAAAATTTGGAACACAAAGGCCAGCGATGGGGTACACTGTCCAATTCCTCCACTTCAGACCATGGCAAAGGCTGTGCCAGATGGAAGCATGTGAAGGAAAACCACAGATCCTGAAGACAGGCAGCTAACAGCATCTCTGGGGAAGGCTGCAGCCCTTCTGGTTTGGAGGCCCATCAGGCTGCCTCTGCCCACCCCATCCACCCCCCAGCATGTCCTCATGGTCAGGTGAAGTGACGCACTTGCTCCCGGACACACAGGACTCACCTTGGCCTCCAGCCACAGGGCCTGCCTCACGAGTCCCACCACCAAGGCCACTCCTACCCTCAGACCCCACCCAGCCCCATGTCCTCCTAGCCTGAAGAGACACCAGCAGCAGCTCTTTTAGAGGAGTATTCTGAGGGTGCTGAAATTATTTTCCCCAAAACACTTTTACTCTTCAGTCATAACATGTATCACAGAGGATCATGAATAAGTGGCAGGTACGTACTGTCTTTAATCTCTCTCTGGATATTTAGCCCATACCAGATCTCAAAATACATTGGCTCAATTTCTCAACTTGCTTTGAAAGTCCTGAAACTTGACCCCAGGTCTGCACATTATGGATGGACCAGATCCTACTTACAAAGTCCAGACATCTGGGCCTGACACCCAAGGCCCTTTGAAAACCAGCCTCTGCTGACCTCACACTCCTTCTCCAAGCTCTAACCTACTACTCTCCTCTTTCCACCCATCTGAACTCAACCTCATTGTTCCAAATTTGACTACTTCTCCCTTTCTAAGTCCACCCAACCATATCAGTCTGACGCCCACATGGGAACTAAGGCCCCATCAGGGAACCCCCACCCAGAGGTAACGTGAGGGAGAAGATAGAGCCAAGCACCATTTGCATGCCTTCCAGACATGCCATCATTCAAGGCTCTCAACCACCCTTTCAGGAAGGCATTACCATCCCTACTTTACAGATGCAGAAACTGAAGCACGGAGAGATTGGAAGCATGTGTGTGGGATACAAAGCTTATTTTTGAGCCATTTTGCTACCCTGAACAGGAAATCATAGGAGCCAGGTACTGAGGCTCACAGGGAATGAAATGAGTGAGTTAATGTCAGGGCTGTAAAGATGAGGATGACCCAGCTGGGAGAAGTGCGGAGGAGGTGATTGAGGGAAGGCAGAAGCAAAGGCAAGTGAACATGAAGCAGCTAAGTGAGCAACTAGGCCAGAGGGTGGGAAGGGACAAGACTGGATGTTAGGGACACTGTCAGGTTACTGAGGCTAAGAATGCCTCATGGAGGCATCCAGGCTTCCAGGCGCATGTAACAAGCAACAACAGAAGAACTGGCTGCACCATGCCACACCTCTCTCTGTGCCCACGCTGAACCTTCCATGCACACCCCCAGACCTGCTGTCTTTAGGGTCTACAAGCCCTAGGATTGCTCCCTACTGTGCACCTAATCCTGTCTACCCCTTCGCCCATCCTTCCCCCAGCTGCAAAAGGGGCCTCATCTGAGGCTCAGCTGCAAAGACAGCAGGCGTGATTTACTGTCCTCCTGGAGACTCCCCAGAGATGTCTCTCCCCCTTAACCCTCTCGAGAGCAGGCGGTGGTTCTCCTGGACCAGCACACAACAGGGCCAGGTGTTCAGGGTCCATCTGTAGACCACCCACTGCCCTTTGACCTTCAAGAGCTGTGCCATGCATCTCTGCCATTCTTCCACACACACACCTGACCCCAGGACCTGGCACCTGCTCACAATCTTCCCTTTACCCCAATTTCTGCTACCAGTCTAGAAGACCCCACCCTCCTACACCACTCTCCACTTCAAAGGCTCACACCCAGTTTCTCAGCAAGGAAGGGGAATGGGAAACCACACTCACACTGGGTCCCAAACCACATCCAGAAAGCTCATAAGATGGAAACAACCTAAATGTCCATCAACCCAGGAATGGATTAATGGTGGTATATGAACACCATAGAATACTGTTCAGTCATAAAAAAGATACATCTTTTATATTAACATGATGGAGCTGAAACACATTCTTCCTAGTAAAGTATCACTAGAATGGAAAAAGCAAGTATCCAGTGTCCTCAAAATGATATGAAACCAGTAGACGTCATCTAATACATGCCAACATAAGAGAAAAACTCAATTCAAGTTGGGAGGAGGGAGGGAGATAAGTGTGCTCCTACCTAATGGGCACAATGTGAGGGTACCTGGCACACCTCCTGGTGCGGAACACTGCATCAGGGATTCTACCTAACAAATGCAAACATTGTAGCCTAATTGCTTATACCCTCACATTAATCTAAAATTTAATTTAAAAAAAAAAAAGAAAGAAAGTGGTGAGGCACAGTGGCTCACACCTGTAATCCTAACACTCTGGGAGACCAAGGCAGGTGGACTGCTTGACCTCACAAGTTCAAGACCAGCCTGAGCAAGAGCAGGACCCGTCTCTAAATAAAACCAGCTAGGCACTGTGGCAGGCACCTATAGTCCCAGCCACGTGGGAGGCTTAGGCAAGAGGATGGCTTGAGCCCAAGAGCTGGTGGTTGCTGTGAGCTATGGTGCTACAGCACTCAACCCAGGGTGACAAAGTGAGACTGTCTCAAAAAAAAAGAAAGCTCACACAGTCACACTTAAAAGCCACTGAGAGGCAGTGCCCTAGAGACAGGTGGCTGTGCCTCTGGCAGTAGTTGCATAGAAAGCAAGCCTTCGCCATCTCTCCAGTATCCCAAATGGAGGGGCATCCATCACCAGCAGCTCCACCCCCTGCCTTGTGCTCACAGGACAGGAAACAGAAAAGTAGGTCCTCCCCTCTGTGTGTGCCCCTCCCTGCAGGCCCACCACTTGGTTTTCCGGGTACACAGCACCCTGCACAAAGGCCTTGCAGCCCTAGCCACTGCCCCTGGGCTCTGGGCAGTCCCCTAACCAGCCCACTGCAAGCGCCCCAAAGGCATGTCTGCTATTTCCTCACCCTCCCCCCCCTGCCCCCAGACCTGCGACTGGCACTGGGTGGGTATTCATTAACTGTTGGATTTAAACTGAGGGGAAAGCAACAGCTCTAAATACTCCAAAAGCACAACACACACTAACATTAACAGTGGTAACATTCAGAAAGCTCCAAGCCAGGAGAAAAAAAGCAGAGAAATCACTCCCCAGCCCCATCATCCAGAAGCTGTGCAAGCAGACTGTGTCCTGAGAAGGACCGGGTCCCCTCCTCCTCCCTGGCCTCTCCGCCCATCACCCCACAGAGAGGAGGCTCCATTTCTCTGTATGCCTGAGTGCCTTCCCACAGCTCTGGGCCCAGAAAATCCACAATAGCCAGAATCAGCCTGGCCACATCATGGATGGACACTACATCTTGCCGTCCACCTGCACAGACACAGTCACTGCTGCCAAAAGAACAACTCAGAGGCATGCTGCCAGGAATGTTTCTATGTTGTTACTAAGAATAAATATCTGCAGGTTAGAAAGACTACTGGATTTGCTTACAAAGCAATGCAAAAAATCACAAGGAAATCTAGACAAGAGCTGGAAGGAACATTGGCATTGTTTTCTCATCTCACAGATGAAGAAACTAGAGGCTAGGGTAATGAGCAGTGGTCACCTACCAACACACCATATGACTTGCTAATTTGTTTTATTTACCATCTCCCTTGCAACTCTCCTGGCTGTTCTACTCACGGTTGTTTCTCCAGTGCTTAAAAAAAGTCTAGCACATAGCAGGTGCTCAATACCAAAGCGTTACATGAACAGATAAATGAATAGCCTGGTTAATGACTCAGGCTCAGGAGCAATGTGCTTTGAAACCATCACCTGCATCTCCACACACGGCCAGTTATTGGTTCCAGAAGGACAAACCAGGAACTCAATCTAAAAAAGTGAAGCACACACCCTACAAAGAAAAATGCTGCAGAATGATGGGCGTTGGGTTGAGCCAGTGTAGTCTACCTCCTGAGGTCCATCCTCGAGCCACTGATTACACTGAGCCTTTGTAAAATGATTGGAAACAATTAAAACACTACTGACACCTAGGCTCATCAATCAATACTGATTGATCAACAGGCGCAAACTACACTTTGGAATACATTCATACAGTTCGTAAAGCCAAAGAGCTGACCCCTCTCTCCATATGAGGGATTTTTAACCCCAGTGACACATGCAATAGAATTTGAACAATCCCCTGTTGTTGGGGAATAAATGAAAAGTGGCAAAGCCCTCTTGAAGAGCCCCAGTTTTCTCCCTACATGCCCAAGAAGGCGGAAGCAAAATACAGTCTTTGGTCCACAGGGGGCAAAACTCTTTGACCCCTTGCAGACTTCTCCTGCTTTGGCAAACTCTGTCCCCAGACAAACACTGCCCAGAACAATGAAATTTAAACTGTTTAGACTTTGTAGAACTACATATGTTAATTTAATGGAGCTGGAGTATTCTGCTTTAGAGACCAGGCGGGAAGAGGAACTTTTTTTTTTTCTAAATAAGAGAAATGGCTCTCTAAGAAAGTGGGGGAAGAAAAGAGGCTTAAAGATACCAGAGCCCTGAGACACAAAGAAACCTCGGGGATGGGGGGGCCCCTCCTTTCCCCTTCCCGCTCCTGGTGGATTAGCTCTGGTCTTACTCAGGGCTGTCTCTGCCACAGAACGGTAAACACGGCAACAGCAGCAGTGAGCACAGACCAGCCACTTCAGGGCCTCAGAGACCACAGCAGTGAAGATGGCTCACCAAGAGACAGAGGCACCCGATCAGAAAGACAAAATTATGTTTTCAAAAGTCAGGGCTGATGGCAGACCTGACTGGGAAATCAAAGAAGAAAAAAGCATGGGCCTTGTCTGAGCACTTGTCAGGGGTGGGTCAAGGGGCACTCCCCCACCAGTCAGGGGTCTCTTTCCAGGCCTGGGCAGACTATCAGAGGAATTGATGAGCGGCGTACAAGCTTTGATCTAAGTCTTCCCTTGCTGCTGACACGAGGCCAGGCCTTTACCCAAAGGGCTGTTTATAAACTAATGTTACAAGCAAAGTTCAAAATCTCAGGATGCTCCAGAGCTTCCCAACCAGGGGAAGAAGATTCTGCACACTGGATGAACAAGAGAACTAAGAGGCTGCAGAGGAGAATGTCACATCAGAGAGAGAATATTAGTTAAAGGTGGTAGATCTAGAATCCAGAGTTCTTAGTTGCTGAAGGAAGCAGGCTGTCAGAAAAGGTCTAGAAATGGAAAGAGACTAAGGACAGTGTCCTAAATATCTTCCCACAAACCAAACGGTCTAATGAAACTCAACTAATACAAGCCAGTCACAATTTTCTGCAAAAGCACAATCCCCAATGTACACATAAGTGGCATTCAAAAGTTCACTATGATTCAACTATTTGGAACTTGAAGTGCATTTTTTTTTTTCTCGCAGTTTTTGGCCAGGGCTGGGTTCGAACCCACCACCTCCAACATATGGGGCCGGCACCCTACTCCTTTGAGCCACAGGCATTGCCCTCGGAGTGCATTTTTCATAGAAATAAGGTGATACAGGGGGTACCTATTAGAAGAGAAGGTTAAGAAGAGATCAGGCCAGCCTGATACCACCATGGCCTATGACTTTTTGGCAACAAGGCCCATGCTTTATTCTTCTTTGATTTCCTAGTGCTCTGCAGAGACTCTGACATAGAGCCAGAACTCACAGATCTGCAGAGTCAGTGAAAGGCTTCTGCAGAGGTCACGCATGACTGCACATTGAACTTCCTTGTGTGTTCCTCGAGAATGCACATGCTGACATCCTCAGTTTTTAGAGACTCTCAGAGAATCACAAGGAACTCCCCCACTTAGTACTCTAATATCCTGAGGAAAATGGGACCCCTGGACAAGCAGACAGAAGAGAAACAGAGCTGAAAGGTGGGCTCTGGTTTTGCATTTCAGGCAGGTTCCCCAGCCTGGGAGTTTCTCTGGCCCAAGCACCCAGGGAATGTGCAAGAAGCCTGGCTGAGGGGGCTCCCACGAGGGCCACCTGGAAGCCTTGGCAGCCTATGGGTCCTCAGCTTTGTCTCAGCAAGGAAAAGGTAAAGCTCATTCTAAGACCTGACCTCTAATATCCTAGCCTCTGACCTTCCTAAATATTTTGCCCATGCCCTTCCTCCTGCTGCCTCCTTCTGTGCCTCTCTTCTCTGGGCAGCAGAGGAAGATGGCTCCATCTGCCTGGCACACCCCCATAACTGCTCCCAGGGGCCCCATGCACGATGATCACAGCGCATCCTTCATGCTGCATGCTGCCGCAGTTGCCTACTACATTTTACCAATTGATAGAGTTTCTAGCAATCTGTGCTCTACGGGGTTTTAGAAATGATTCCCACACAACTCTGTATAGGTACTGTCCCTGTGTAAGACTGACCCTGGGTGGCCTCAGAGCTCAGAGTGACAAGGCCACCGGGGAACACTGGGACCTCGCCTCACAATTCATCCACAAAGGGGCCCTAGGAGGCTGAAGAATCAAGAACAGTCACATAACTACAAACAATAATTTCTAAACATATGGTCTTTTTTGTGGGAAGTGCTTTAAAAAATGTGCTTTTACTCTGAACTTCAAAGACTTGAGTGACAAATTCTCTGACAAAGGATAATTTGCTGAGTAAAAAACCTCCTAGCTATCCTGCTAAGGAGAGAGGCAGGTAATTCTACCCAAAGCAACCTAGCTTTGTACCATAGAAATACGAAAACTTATGTTCACACAAAATCCCTAAACGTTTACAGCAGCTTTTTTTTTTTTTTAGAGACAGAGTCTCACTTTGTCACCCTCAGTAGAGTGCCATAGCGTCACAGCTCACAGCAACCTCCAGCTCTTGGGTTTAGGCGATTCTCTTGCTTCAGCCTCCCGAGTAGCTGAGACTACAGGAGCCCGCCACAATACCCAGCTATTTTTTGTTGCAGTTTGGCCAGGGCTGGGCTTGAACCCACCACCCTCGGTATATGGGGCCGGTGCCCTACTCACTGAGCCACAGGCGCTGCCCCATTTACAGCAACTTGTCATAATCACCAAAACTGAGAAACAAGCCAAATGTCCTTCAGTGAGTGAACAGATAAAGCAAGTGAGACGGCCATCCCATAGGATACTATTCAGCAATTGAATGGAATGGACTATTGATAAACCCAACAACTAGAAAGATTTCAAGGGCATTATGTAGAGTGAAAGGTCAGTCTCAAAAGAAGACCAAATGACTCTACTGATATGGCATTCTAGAAAAATCAAAAGTATAGGGAAAGAGAACATATCAGTGGTCTCTAGGGCTCAAGGGTAAGGAGAATGTATGACCACAAAAGGGCAGCCCTAGGGGACCTTTGGGTTTCTGGAATTGATCTGGGTCCTGTTAGTGGTGATAGTTACAAGAACCTATCCATGTGTTAAAACTCATAGGACTGTACACCAAAAATAAAAGTGAATTTTATTGTATATATATTTCTTTCAAGGCTCACAAATTCTTTGATATTCTTCCCTTGTAACAATGATGTCTAATTCGCCTTCCTTGAATGAGGGCCAGCCTTGGTGACTCACTTCTAATGAATAGAGCACAGTGAGAACAACAGCTAGAAAAGGTGATAAGACACTTACCCTCTCTCTTTGGAGCCCTGAGCTCCCATGTCAGAAGTCCAGCTACCTAGAGGCCACCATACTAGAGATATCCGTGGGAAGACCAGTACGAGACAAAGGGAGAGGCTCAAGGGGTGCCCAGCTCTTTGCATCTTCCCAGCCCGGCACCACACATAGAATTAAGGAAGTCTCTGAGAAGACACTGAACCCGAATCACTCACTAAGCTGCTCCCAAACTCCTGGCCTAAGGAAACCATGAGAGATGACAAAAACAATTGTTTGAAGCCACCATGTTTTGGAGAGATTTATTTACAGCTGTAGATAACTAACAGAGGCAGCCACATGAGCTCACATCGAGCAATCCCCATGTGACTGATACTTTCTCAAATATTACCTCATTTTTCATTCATTCAATAAACACTTATTGAGCACTTTCTATATGCCAAAAACTACACATGGGGTGGAGAGAGAAGCAGGCAGACTCCAAGAGGCAGCAGAATTGACAGAATCTGGGGGCTATCAGGTGGGGGCAAGAGTCAGGTAAAAGTTCTCTGAAAAATTTGCTGAGACGAGCGCAGATCTTTGGGGAGAGGAGGAGATTGGATCTAGACACAGTGCACACCCCACATCTGTGTGACATCCCAGGGGCAGCTATCCTGGGGCAGCTGGACACTGGCCTTAGGAGAGCAAGCTGGGCCAGGGATATAAACTATGGCATCATCAGAAAAGCCTGGAAGCCAACCAGGGAGAGGAGGGTGACTGTGAGAAGGTGTCTCAGAAACCTGAGGCTGGCCAACATTCAAAGCCCAGGAGGGAGCAGGGATGGAGGGGGCAGACTCAGAACAAACAGCAAGCATCCCTCAGAAGGAGCACTCAGAAACACCTCTGAATAAGATAGGGATGAAAAAGTGTCTTCTAGACCTAAAAGACAAGCCTCTTAGCAAAAGCAGTATCACTGCAGTGGTGGGGACCAGCGCCAGAATAGACAGGAGCACAGTAAAACAGTGGGGCTTAGACAGGCTCAGGATAGGGGGCGGTGAAGGGCAGAAGAAAGAGGGCTGGACCTGGCCTCAGGGAGGAGGATTTTTGGAATGGGATGAAAGAGGTGTTAGCCCAACTAAATGCTACAAATAGGACCCCAGCAGGAAAGGGCAGTGTGGCCAGGAGAGGGAACACACTGCCCTATCGGCCAGGAGGGCAGGGCATATGGGAGCAGGTAGACAGGCAGGCGGGGGCCAGGGCCATATCTAAGGGGTCTGCTTCAGCTCTACAGTCAACAATCGAGGACCCCATGCCGAGAGCAGGCTTGCCAGGGTAGGGAGAGGAGGTCTCAAGGCACAGCCATGGATAAAGGTTCTAATGCAAGGAGACAGCCTTGGTCCACCACAGCCCCTGAGGGAGGTAATATCCTGAGGTTTCAGGAGAAGGGGCACAGAATGCATGGGCTGGACTGGAGCCGGAACCCACCACCATTTGGCTGACCCTTGGTTTCATGTACTTCTGTTACTCTACTGGGCCAGAGTCCAATACAAAGTAGACACCCCATAAACATTTGTCAAGGGGAGCGAGGAGCAGAAGTTGCTGGAAAGGGTCACAGCATAAGCCGCCACTGGCTAACACCTGAATAATCAGCTCACCAGGAATTAGCAGTGGCTGGGACTGAACAGCAGGGTCTCCGCCCTCCCTGCCCAAGCCCATCCTGCAGCTCATCCCTGCTGCCTTCCTTTCTCCTCCCACACTACCTTTGGAGGTAGATTTTCAGTAACTGCCCGTCTACCTCCTTTCTTCTTGTCCCCATTCTTTTTCACTCCCCTTTTCTTTGTAATCACTTTCTGTCCATCTTTCTGTCCTTCTCTCCTCTTCCCTTCCTTTTCCATCCCATTTCTATTACATGGTACAGAAGTGACTTTGGATTCAGCTTTGTGCTAGCTGACCACAGCCCCAGCTCCTTGGCCCAGCCCTGCAGCACACTGCTGTGGGTCACCCCCTCCTGGGAGCCCATCCTCACCTGCCCACAGCTGAAAATCCTGATTCCCGACCCTCCCTTTCATTCCCTCCAGGTCCTGCAGTCCACATGGATTTCTCCAAAGTCTGACATTTCCTGGCCCTGCTGCCTACATTGCACTTGGACATGAGTCATATGCTCCCTCCAGTTGTTACCTCACTTCTCATTCTCTTCATGACTTATTTCTCCAATCATTATAATCATAGAGGAGCTAATTTTCATGTTCTTGAGATCAGTTGCATGATAGATGTAAAGCTCCCCACTTACAAGCTCTGCTCCCCAGTGCATGTTAAAATAATCACCACTGGTTCCATGTAATGTCATATAAACTCAACATGATATTCTGCTGGTTGAATCTACTCTACTAATTCTCTGGATGTCAACATTCATTCTCCGGGCTTATCTCCAACAGACTAAAACAAAATGCCCTCATCAGAGGGAGCTGGGGCTCAAACGACAGAAGCTGTGTGCTGAGTTCACCTTTCCACCCCACAAGGGGCTGTTCACGTGCATGTGTCATGAACAACCTGATTTTAGTTATCTCGTCTTTGAGATGGAGGCCCAAATGCCTCCATCTCGCCCCCTTTTGGGGTTGTGTGAGGATCAGGCAGGCTAACCTATGTCCCAGTGCCTTGTAAACTGCACAGACATGCTGTGGTTCTATTACTGGCATATTCAGTAATGAATCACTGTCCACAAAAATGCACCCAGTTCTGGGAACAAAAAACCACTTATATCCTTGACTATTGTTCTGGACAGGACAGCCCAACAGCTCTCCTCTCCCTGCTCCCAGACACATGGTGCTGTTGAGCTTTGATGGAAGAGCCCTGGAAAGACTGGTTAACCTCTCCCACCTCCAGTGCTGGCACTCAGGTACTGCCACGTCCTAATGGTTGATGGCAGCTGCCATCAGGAGCCAGCCTGAGCACTCCCGCAGCCCGAAGCTATGATCTGATACTAGAAGGAGTAATCGATCCCTGTAAGGTAAGTATCATCCCCTGAAATAAAATCCCACCCAGCGTCTCCTCAGTTGCCAAAAGGCAGAATTTCCACATGTGGGAAGAAGCCCAACTGGACTCTGTGGCCACCATTCTTATCTCCCCAGATCTTCCTTTCTCTTAGTATTTCCCGCTAATCCCAACTGCAGCAGCCCCCTCAGTTACACTGGCCTCAGGTACCTGCCCCTCACTCAAGCTCACAAGGCTTTTCTGCCTCCTCATGGCTCAGACACCAGCAGGAACATGAAACAGGGCTCAGGAATGAGGCAACTGAGGAACACCCACTCCTGAAAGGGAGCTTCTCTCATCTCGGACCACAGGCCTCAAGGCTGGGCTGGGTCTTCCTCTCAGGGGAGTCCTCACTACCCCACCAAGGACAGCCCCCAGGCATGCCCACACCTATCCAGGACAGTGAGCCTTGTTCTGCCAACTTGAGGCCTCCTTGCAAGCTTACACCTTCTAGCTGAGGACACAGAGCAGACCCAGCGTGAAGAAGGCTAAAAACAAGGTTTGACACCTTGAAGAGTTGGTTCTACCACATTCACCTGTTGGGGGGAACAAATCATGTCAACAGATTAGGGATCTGACAAAGGTCTGATTATATAAGCTTTAAGGTTAAGAATATACCCCACAAACTTTTCTTTTGCTGCAATCATTGTGTCTATAGACCTATACTGTACTTTTCTCCCTTGACATTCTTTCAAATATTAAAAAAATATTTACTAGGACTTATATATCAGGCCCTGTCCTAGGAACTCTGAAACAAAAGGTGAATTTTGAGTTGAGTTTCCCCGCTGCTGGAGCTTTACACCAGAGATGCAGCCACAGGACAAGGTAAGAGCCTGAGTGTCCTGGGTTGGAGAGTATCCAGAGCACAGCCCAGGAGGACCTGGGGAGGGCCAAGATGCCTATGTGATTTTGTCCTTCAGAACAAAGGCAATGGGATACATGCACATAATTTATTCAGGGTTTTAACAATCATCTCTGGATACCACCTGGTGGCATTCCAAGAGTTCAAATGGCACTCTCAGTTGCATAAAAAAGGAAGAAGCTGGGCTGGCACTAGGCTTCATAACTTGGCCCAGCTCTTCACCAGCCCTACACCAACATAGACACCATCTTTCCAACCACCTGCAGTGCTTAAAATGGAGGAAACTGTTCTTATCCAAGATGAAATCTTTATTCTTCAACTCAGTAATTAAACTTCTAGTAATGCATCATAATAATAATCAGATATGAGAACAAAGATTATTTTTTGCAAGTATATATATTTCAACACTATGCGTATTTTCTTTATTGGCAACTACCTAAACATCCAATGATTTTTTTCATTTATATATTAATTTAATGATATTAAGTACCAAGTATGAGACAAATTAAACATTGAAGAAAACAGCACATGTTCCCTGTGGAACCTGAGAACAATGGTTACAGAGATCATGATGTGGGCATAGACTGGATTACCAAGATGTCATTAAAAATGAAGTGCTCCAAGAATACCGTATATACTCGAGTATAAGCCGAGTTTTTTTGGCACAAAATTTGTGCCGAAAAACCCGAACTCGGCTTATACTCGGGTCATACACGTTATTTGATTCAGTGTGCATGCGCCTAATCAAATGCATGTAGTCTCCAGTCGTCTTCTGTCGTCTGCTTGAGGGGGCAGTGCTTCAGCTCAGTCCACAAGTCGAGGCTGAGCTGAAGAGGTAGGCGGCTGAACTGAACTGTATTCCACTGAATTTTTTAACCCACAATATTTAATGGCACATTTAATTAAGTGAAAACCCCATTTAAGGCAGTAAAGTCTTATAAATAAATGTTTATAAATCCTGAATCCTTATTATCAGGGGTTTTGGAGTATAAGGATTCAGGATTTTTAACCATTTACATGTTTAGCTAATGGAACTAAGCTGAGACCTGTCATTATTTTTAAAAGGAAGACTTTGCCTAAAAAGGTCAAATTCCCACCAGGAATTCCAGTGCGCGTACATGAAAAGGCTGGATGGATGAGGACGGAGCAAAAAAATGGCTGGAAGAAATTTGGAACGCACAACCAGGAGCAGCCTTGAAGAAAAAAACCATCGTTGCTGGTTTGGGATATGTTCAGAGCTCACACATCTGATGACATAAAAAAACTGGCAAAGTCATCTCAGGTTACTTTGGCC
>CAUYPK010022503.1:0-68270 GCA_963574355.1 Loris lydekkerianus
TAACTCCTGCTGCAGTGGCTTTAAACCCATAGTAGTAACCCACAGGATCACACTTATACACCTGAGGGCCTTGTTCCTCATCTATACCAATTAAAATCATACAACAACCAAGAGGCCTCATTTCAGCATCTTGTGTGTAGACCTGAGAAATGTCAGCAATTCTTTTACACAGCATGTCCACGG
This sequence comes from Loris lydekkerianus, assembly GCA_963574355.1. Lineage (NCBI taxonomy): Eukaryota > Metazoa > Chordata > Mammalia > Primates > Lorisidae > Loris > Loris lydekkerianus. The sequence goes on from CAUYPK010022503.1 coordinate 184, forward strand.
GAGTCTCGTAGCCATTCTTGTATTTCCAGTTAGCTGCCTCAGAGCGCGCCCTCTGTACCTGGGATCTGCTGTCAGCTGTCATGCCTGTCATCACACAGCCAATGTTTTCGGTTATTTTGAATAAGTGAGTCACCGTGCTGGAATCCAATAATTTATCAGGTACTTTCTTCTGTGTGACAATTACTGCACAATCTTTCCCTCTGACAGCTACTGATGTAAGGCCACCTTGGTTAATAGCTTTAAAAGCATATTCTACTTGGTAGAGCCGACCTTCGGGTGAAAAAATGGTAATGTGGCGGTCAAAACCGGCGCTGGAACCACGGGACATTTTGGTGCACCTACTACTTCAAGCACAGTATCTGGGCCCCTCATAGATATTTCTTAATTTCTTAATTGAATATGATTAGCAGTAGGAATCTTAATTGTATTTTCTTTGTAGTGCTTTCAGCATGGTAAACAGTGCCAAACTCAGATTATTCATCTGGAATTAAAGACTATTATCCATGATCTGAAATAAAGTTTGTCTCTCCTTACTTCTAAAGAAAAGTTCTGGTAACCAAATGAGCTAAATACACAATATTATGGGGGATGGGGTGGAGGTGGGGTGCTGAATAAATGAATCAAAAGAACTTATTTTAAAGCATTTTCATCCGAATTATTTTACAAAAAATAATTATGAACACTTCTACTCCTAGGTGTATGTCTAACAGAACTGAAAACATATGTTCATCGAAAAACTTGTATATTTACATTTGTAGAAGCAGTATTTGTGATAGCCAAAAAGTGTAAATAACTCAAATGTCCATCACCTGATGAATAAACAGACCATGGTATACATACAATGGAATATTATTTGGCTATAAAAAGGAATGAAGTATTGATACAAGCTATCATGTGGATGAATTTTGAGAACATATCAAATACAGAAATCAGACACAAAAAGCTGTAGATTGTCTTATTCTATTTATATGAAATTTCTAGTGTAGGTAAATCCATAAAGAAAATACATTAGTAGTTGCCAGGAGTTGGGGGGGTCATTGGGAGTGCCTGTGAATAGGGTTTCTTTTTGGGGTAAAGGAAATGTTCTAGAATTAGATAGTGATGGTTGCACCATTAAGAACATACTAAAAACCGGGCGACACCCGTGGCTCAAAGAAATAGGGCACCTGCTCCATATACCAGAGGTGGCGGGTTCAAACCCAGCCCCACCCAAAAACTGCAAATAAATAAATAAATAAAAATTAAAAAAAATTAATTCTAAAAAATATATACTAAAAACCTTCTGAATTATATAATTTATGTTATGTGAATATTACCTCAATTGAAAAAAAAAAAAAAAAAAGAGTTGTGAGTTTGGTCCCTGGCATGACAACTTAGCTTTGTGGTATAATGGAGAAGAGCTCTGACCTTTGAACCAGCAAATCTAGGTTTAAGTCAATTCTGCCACTTACGTACGAGTTGTCGGATCTTCAGGACATTTAACTTTTCTTAAGCCTTAATAACTTCATCTATAAAGTCACTGTGAGATTCACGCAATTATTATTTCAAATGAAAAAAACCTACTGTTATTCTGTATATTTAAAATGATGTTTTAAAATCCTGAACTGTATTGAATAGTCCGTAATTTCACTGAATAGCCCATAACTTTTATGGACTGGTTATATGACCAGCTTTTGTTGTCAAATATGAATGACATCTTGGATCTATGTAGCACTTATTCTGTAGGCACTAGTAGAGAGGATACCTGGGAAAGGTGAGTTCGAGGGGTCTTCTCAAAGAGACCCCAAGGATACACCTGCAGGGTTCCCTCTCCCCATGGTGACTCAGCTCTTAGGAATTTGTAGAAACTTAACTTCCTGGGACCTGGAAATTTTTGCTTCTGCGAAATCCTGTAGTTCTGTGGGGGCTGGAACTTTTCGGCTGGGGATAAAAAGGAGAAGACCAAGCCAGTTGGGGAGTGTGGTCATTTTGAATTCTTCTATGCCGTTTGCTCCACCAGATGAAATAAAGCTCTTCCTCTTATACACATAGTGTTTGGGTGCTTTCTCTCCATTGGGCAACACTAACAGACACAGAGTTATTTAATTCTAATATTAACAATGAGAGACAGCTTGGGCCTATAAACAGGCACAGAACTGAGTTTAAGTTCGGGTTTGCTACTGACCTTGGACAAACACCTAACATCTCTGAACAGTAGTGTACCTCTCACAGAGTGCATATAATTGTGTATATGTATCTACACATAATAGGAGTGACACAGTTCCTTGAGATGTCTGTCCTACAAAGCACATATTGTGGTATATAACAAGCACTCCATCAGCAATTATTATGATTGTCCATACTGTGGAGCAACAAGTTTAAAAGACTGGTTTTAGTTTAGGTAAGGGGAATAAGGGACAATTTGATGCCTCTCTTATGCATTTTTCCAGCATGACACAGCATTGCTTTAGCCAAACAGTTTGATGTTCTGCTTATATAGTTAAGGAATAGACAGAGTCTATTCAGGACTAGCACAAGGCCTGACACAGGTAGATGCTCAGTAAATATTTACTGAATAACGAGCTAAGGGTATCGTGTTACTGGCTGCATCTGTAAGTAAAGCATCAGTACAGATACTTTAAAATATCCATACTGTTACACACATAAAACATTTTTCATTTAAAAAATTTTGTTTGGGTGTCCCATATACTCCTTGGCACAAAGGAGGGTGTATGTTATTTTAAAAGATAGAAGACTGAGAATTGAATCAATAAACACCCAACTGAAGTAACAAGTATTGCTATGTTTAAGCATCTGAGTATATGTTCTGTCCTCTTGATTAAAGTTCTCGAATAGTTTTTTCCAGGAACTGGCTACGAGGCAAAGGGATTATACTACAGACTAAGAACTAGACATTTCAAGCACTAGAAGTATATTCACAAAGGCTATTTTTCAAATATCTTATAAACAGCCTTCACTGTTTAGTTTAGTGAATTTACTGTAGGTGCCCCAAATTTCACATCTGCTTTGCTAACACATCCTCATGAAAAACTGCTGATGTAAGAATTAGTTTTAATATTTTCAATACATGAATAAAACTGACTGACCCGTTACAGGATATGAACCCCTGAAGACCCAATGAGAGCAGAAATGCATTCTTTTTTATGTACAAGTTGCCCTGTATCTGAAGGGGATAAAGTTCCAAGACCCCCAGTGCATGACTGGATCAGTGAACTGTATATATACTGTTTTTTTTGTTCCTATACTTACTATATTACATACTCATGATAAAGTTTAAATTATAAATTAGGCACAGTAAGATTAACAACCATAATAAAATAGACTCACTATAACAATATGCCAGGATCACTACTCTTGTTCTTTGCTGCCATCACTAAGTAAAAAAAGGGTGACTTGAACACAAGCATCAAGACAGTCAGTCTGATCACAGTTGACGACTGCTACCAATGTCATTAATGGGCGGGTAGTGTATGCAGTGTGGACAAAGGGATACGCTGGCCAAAGGGATGATTTACGTCCTGGGTGGGAGGGAGCAGGATGTCACACTACTCAGAATGATGCAAATTTAAAACTTATGGATTGTTTATTTCTGGAACTTTCCGTTTAACATTTTTGAAACTTGGTTGACCACAGTAAGTACCTGAAATCATGGAAAGAAAAACCACAGAAAAGGGGGGATTACTGTCCTCAAATATATGCTCTCTATTGTCTCATTCCACCAAATCAAAAAACCAAAACAATTTTTTCATCTGATCTAAAAATCTTAAAATACAGCCTTAGCTTTATCTGAGGGTGGTGCAACTTGGGAGAAAGCAAACATTATTTGAGAAAATACATTAAAAATAAAAATAAAAACACTTTGCCGTGTTGCTTTCCTGAATTATTCTATGAAATGGGAAGAAAGTCTTGAAATTGAAATGGAAAAAAATGCTACCAAGTTTTTCAGACTATCTAATCATTTTGATTAAATAATTATTAAATCTACAGTCAATGCCCCACCTCTCCTTTCCTCCCATCTCCTCGCCATGGGTACTACATAATGTGGTAAGAAAGAGGGATGGCATAAATAACATGGCTGGGTTTCACTGATGTGATCCCATGGTACTTTCTAAATACCTCTATGATTATAACACTGATTCTACTATCCGTATGTAATTTTCATGTGTCCTTATGTCTCTTCCCACAATTGTTTTCCAGAGAACTGGTAAATGAGCCAAAATATCCAAAAGTGGCAAAAATAAGCATAACTATCATCACTCACCGAGCTCTTCCTTCATGATCAAACTTGTGCTTTTCCTACATTATTTCATTTCATTATCACACCAATTCTGTGAGGTAGTTACTGAGATTATGCCCATATTTCAGTTGAAGAAACTAAGGTTTCAGGGATTTGTGTAAGGCCCCAAAGCTTGTAAGTGGCAGACAAGTTCATCTGCCATGTTCTTGTAAGCCATTAGATAATGCCCAACTCCAAACATACGTGACTGAAACCAAAAGTTAGAAATATAAGGAAACTGGACGTGCTGCTCATGGTGTAAACGAAGGAGGGGCATCCATTCTGAGAACTGTGTCAGTGATAGAAATGATAGACTGCTCGACCAGCTTCTAACCTTTCCTTGAACTGAGGACTCCTTTCCTGAAGGAGTGTGGGACACTGCTATGATTGGTAATTTGCAGGACAACTTACATGACTTTGACAGCGCTGACGGGATCTCTTCTCAATTTGGTCACATTTTAAAAAATGCCCCTACTTAGATCAGTCCGCTTAAGACTAACTAGGCTGATTGGTGGTATCGCAAAGTTTTAAAAAATATTTTCTTAGCAGAATATGTAGTGACCTGAGCAACTTGTATAACTTCCATCAGTGAAACTAACGTTTAAAAATGTTTCTCAGTATACAAAATATATTCACAAGAAGTTAGTTCTTCTAAAAATAACTCTCCACTGTAATTCCCTCCTTATGCATCTGGACAGAGATGTCATATTTCCTCCACAGAGCTTCCTTTTATGTTGCAACAATAAGAATCTCAATTTCAAGCTGTACCAGAACAATCTAGAACTGTAAACTTTTTCACAAGAAGTGATTATTTTTATTACTATTCTGTATAAATTGTCTCAATGTGAAAATGTGATGTGACTTCCTCACGTTTTAACTCTGAAATACTTTTAACTAGAAAAGAAAGCAGTTGTAGTTTTAAGTTCTGCCTTCCCATCCCCCCCTCTTTTCTGCTAACATGTGGCCATCAACAAAAGGGTCAGTGTGATCTTTGCAGGCCAGAGTTAAGGGATATGACCACAGCAAAGTAGAGAATTGAAGATCAAGCACATGAAAGTAATTCAAGAGTTTAAAACCTGTCATCTGTGTATAAAGCTAGCAAGCAGTTATAACTGGGTGAGCAAACGTGCAAATTAATAGGATGCAGTTAGTTACTTCCACTTTTCCCTTCAACTAGTGTTGTTCTGGCAGGCAGCCATATAATCTGCAATAATCTGTCACTAGGGAAGCACCACCCACTTCCTCTGTCTCACCCCCATCCAAGCTATCTCAGGGATATTTCTGGACTGCTAATAAAACAATCAATCATAAAGGACTCTTTATGAAAACTGAACTTTAAATGATTTGTACTTTTAAGTTTTCAGCATTCATAAATATTAAGGGGAAAAAGCACATGCTATGTGGTATCACATTTTAAAGATTATTCGAAATTTGTAATTTACTTTTTTATACATTAGAAAGAATAGACCTCCCCATTAGTAATATCCACTGCAGTGCTTCTTGAATAAAAAATGCATTCTACATATAATAGTAAGACTTAATTTACACATCTAATAAGCAAAATATTATGAGTTGGAGCACCAGAGTCCCATGTCAGCCTACACATTTCATTTAAACTTTTTTAAAGTTTTTTTTGGTAAAGAAACTATTAAGATGATTTTCATAGTTTACAAAATTATTTTATGTTTACTTTTTAACCTACAAACTATGAAATGTCAAATAAAAAATTCTATCTACTTTCCTACTTTATCTAATTTCGTTTTATGAACTAAAGTAGTTCTATAAATTATTAATTACCTCACGGCTAAGATATTTTATTTTCATACTTTACTAAGAAACTAACCCTATGTACTAAAATGATTTAAAAAATTACAAAACAAAACATCACCAAATCCTCGGATCTTTCTAAAATTTGGATCTTTCCTAAATTTGGTATTCCATTTAAGAAATAGCTCTGCTTTTTATCCTATTTTCCCTTTCTGTAAAAGAAAATAAAATAGGAAATAGCCTTGTTATTTTTAAAGATATTTAGGATGAAAAGTGTGCCATTTTGAGATAGTTTTAAAGTAATAATACACCATTAGCATTAATTGCATCCATTTAATAAACATGATCTTTAGTATACTTTAATTTTTTTTGTTTAAAAAACTCTTTTGACAAGCTTTTGATATTTTATTTGAAGCTTAGCATTTACCTTACTTACTCAAGAAAAAGGGGAAATAAAAATTCTGAAAAATTGCCAGTATTTATTTGTAGAATATTAAACTACAAATTAAAATAAATAGAGCATATGAATCTAATGACTTTTGAGGTTAATTACTATCAGCTGAACTTTGAGCTAAGGCTATAAATATTTACGAGAAATTCAACAGAATTTAAATTATTCCTGTTTATTAACAAAATTTAGGACACCAACCATATTTACAATTAAACATTAAATGTAAAATAAAATAATTAGTTAAGCTTATTCATAGCAGATCTCAAAGGCATGTCCTATATTTTTCAAGCCAACATACTAAAGATTTTAAAAATTCTTTATTTAGCTACAGCAATCAATAAGATTACCCCAGAGATGACTTTATTTAAAAAGCTGCCTTTTACTCACAGGAAAGATAAAACTCAACTCAAGTTATAATAACACCACCGGTTTATTAACACTTTCATCCCGAGAAAGGAAGTTATAATAGATACTTAGTTTTTGTAAGTAAGGCTTAAAGAGAGTACTTCCTGGTCAGACAGTTAGCGTCAACAGCATTTTATACAGCTTTATATTTTGACATTTTAGAAAGAACTTTCTAAAAATTTTTCCAGAATTTTTTCCCCAATCCCTTCAAAAGAGGAAAACTTGCTCATGCTAAATGAAGCTTACGTAAAACTCTAGGAAATTCTATGCATGCTTAACAGTATAGCATCAAGTAAATAACAAAATTGGTTATTGATTACTGATAATTATATTAGCTCAGGTTTTAATTACGTTACATTTCCACACCCTCCACTCCCCCACCCTGCATGCTACAGTAAGGTGTCACAACATTAGAAGGCAAAGAGAGAACTCTGAAGGACAACTCACCATTTCCTTGATAATGAAGACAAGGCAAATAATCGTTTACATAATAAGTTTCATTTAAAGTTAATTTTCTTAAACTTATATATATCTAAAAATAATCTTCAAGAAAGCTTGTAAAATCCTAATAAGGAACTACAGATAAAAAGAGCGTGACCCGGGTGCTGCACATTACTATCAGCACTGCAAGCTGAACTACTTCCTGTTCCAACGCCCATTGGTTCCCACAGGTGCAAGTGCCTATGGGTGGTGCCGACTTACCCTTCCTCTTGTAAGTGATCTACTAAAGGAAACAGAAGTTTGACACAATCATGCTAGGAGCTATGAGGATAGAACCACCTTCGGTTTTAATATAGCAGCCTCTTGGGCTGATTATGAATTGATGATTACCTGATTCAAAAAGGTTGAAGAAAATGTATTTCAACACACTTTCCTTATTTTTCTAAGATGCATTATTATTAAGAATGTATGTGAGGCTGGGTGTGGCGGCTCATGCCAGTAATCAATCTTAGCACTCTGGGAGGCGGTGGCAGGTGGATTGCTTGAGCTCGTGAGTTCAAGACCTGAGTAAAAGTGAGACCCCGTCTCTACTAAAAATGGAAAAACTGAGGCAGGAGGAATGCTTGAGTCTGAGAGTTGGAGGTTGCTGTGAGCTATGACGCCACAGCACTCTACCCAAGGTGACAGCTTGAGACTCTGTCTCAAAAAAAAGAATGTATGTAACTTCACTGAACAAAAGCTTATTAATTGCCTTCTCTGTCACGGCACCGTCTAGGCTCTAGGAATATCATAATAAACAAAACAACGTCGCTGAGCTCATTCATGTTCTATCTAGTGGACTTTTGGGTATTTCATATATAATGAGAAAGCTTCCACAAAGGCAGAAACTGAAGACATTTGGAAACTCAATTGTAGTTACTGCTCATTACTTAAAAGCATTATAATTAAGGTTGCTGTTATAAACCTAAAAAAACTTTTCCTGAACATACTACACAAAAAATAGGGTTTTGTGTTTCAAAAAGGCCATGTTGGAAGCAATGGCATTATGTTCTAGCAGGAAAAAGGGAAAACTCCTCACCATGAGTCACCAGTGACTAAGGTCTTTTAATTCAGGCTTAAAACACATTTCAAACCCAATTACTTGTACACTCAGAAAACTGATAACAACCCCAAATTAACATCAGAAGCTTGATTTGAGCAATTTTCAGGGTCAATGTCAGCATCTAAGAAAATCAAGTGAAATGTTTTTAAAGGGATAATGCCCTGCACTGTTATTATTTTGATCTTAGCCTTTAACGCCTAAGCTTCCATTGGACTGTGTTACAATAAACAGAGTTTTCTTAGGTTTTATCCAGAACTGAGACATGATCATCTTGGATGTATGGTCTGGTGGCAGGCATAGTTTTTATTTGCATTCAATAAAACAAAAATGTAGTAAATTCAAGTCTGTTCAAGGAAAAATATAAAACCCAGAGAGCAAAATGTATGATAAGTTTTACTCTTCTAAGCTGTACTTTACTTCCATAGGACTTTACTTCCTTATACTTCAAATAACAAAACTTTTTTTGCAGTTTTGAACCCACCAACCCCCCGGTATATGGGGCCGGCGCCCTACTCCTTGAGCCACAGGCACCACCCCAAAAAACCTTTTTAATCAACAAGTTGCAGGAATTTCCAGAGCCAAATTTCTTAAGTCATTCAGCAAATATTTATTGAGCAACTACTATATGCTAAGCACTGTTCTATAAGTTGGTATATACCAATGTGTAAGACAAAACTCCCTGCCTTCACAGACCCTAAATTCTAGTGTAGGAATATGGGCCAAACAAATAAAACATTTGGTATGCCAGAGGTGGTAAGTGCTATGGTATGGAGAAGAATAGAATATGAAAGATGGGACAACAATAAGTTCATCTGTTCACAGTTACAAATTGTTTATATCACAAAATAAGAAAGTTAAATTTGCTTTGGAAGATGAAAGTATTACACTCTCCCAGACTCTACTTCTGACTCAAGTGAACAACGACCTTTGTTACAAACAATAGTTTTATTTCATTTGTTGCTAATATCTAGAGAAAGGAAAACAAACTTCCAAAGACCTGAAGTTAGAACCCATCTGAGAAAAACATCATCTAAGGAAATAAAATAATAAATCCCAAACACTGTTAACGACCATTTTAGGGACAATTATAAACATTGAAAAAAGGAACATATCAGTTTCTATATACTTACTATCTTTGTCGTTATATTTGCCAATTGTCAGGGTCAGAAGTGGATTCTTCCCTTAGAAATCCCTATTATCTGTATATAAAACCAGCACATTGTACCCCATGATTGCACTGATGTACACAGCTATGATTTAATAAAAAAAAAAAAAAAAAAAACCCTATTATCTTCACTGGCAGCAATAACAATATTTTATAATTATCTACATAATTATATGTATAATTCTACTATATTTAAATATTATTTTGAGCCTAAAATAAGCATTTAAATTTAATACAATCCAATAATTAAGACACTAGTTGTAGAACACCTGGTTAGACATTTCAGATACTGTCCCTTTAAAATCAAGAGGATGGATATCTAGGAAAGATAAGACAAGTACCAACTCTTTAAAGCACTACCAGAGTTTAGGTGACCTGGCTCACGCCTGTAATCCTAGCACTCTGGAAAGGCAAGGCCGGTGGATTGCTTGAGCTCAGGAGTTCGAAACCAGCCTGAGCAAGAGTGACAGTAGAAAAAGAAGCCAGGCATAATGTCACTCGCCTCTAGTCCCAGCTACTTGGGAGGCTTAGACGAGAGGATCACTTGAGCCCCAGAGGTTGAGGTTGCTGTGAGCTATGATGTAACAGCACTTTACCCAGGGCAACAGAGAGAGCCTCTGTCTCAAAAAAAAAAAAAAAAAAAAAAATTACAGGCCTGTAATCCTAGCACTCTGGGAGGCCAAGGTGGGAGAATTGTCTGAGCTCATGAGTTGGAGACCAGCCTAAGCCAGAGTTAGACCTTGTCTCTAAAAATAGCTGGGTGTCGCGGTGGGCTACTATAGTCCCAGCTACTTGGGAGGCTCAGACAAGAGAATTGCTTGAGCCCAATAGTTTGAGGTTGCTGTGAGTTGTGATGCCATGACAGCACTCTACCAGCAGCAACAAACTGAGAGACTATCTCAAAATAAATAAATAAATAAATAAAAATCAGTAAAGTGCTCTCCTCTAAAAAAAAAAATTAAAAATAAACAACTAAATCAAGTACTGTCAGAGAGAATATTCTATAATAAGAAAGACAAATCAAGTACTGAGAAAGTAGCAAGGAGAATGATCAGAGAAGTCCTCGTGAAAGATGACAGTAGATGTAGTTTCTGGAAAATGAGAAACAGAAGGCATTCTAGGCAAAAGATATTTCAGGAACACAGACCTGAAGGGGGCAAATCAGTAAGCACTTGGCCAGTAAGCAGGCCAGTTTGGGTGGGGCGCAGTGTGTGTGCCTAAGTATGTATATAAAATGGGGTGACAAGCCAGTGGTTCTCAACCTTCCTAATGCTGTGACCTTTAATACAGTTCCTCATGTCATGGTGACCCCCAACCCTAAAATTATTTTTGTTGCTACCTCATAACTGTAATTTTGCTACTGCTATGAATTGTAATATAAATATCTGATATGCAGGATGGTCTTAGGCAACCCCTGTGAAAGGGTCGTTCGACCCACAGGTTGAGAACCACTGACTAAAAACAGGTTGGATGTATCTGCACTGAATTCAGTTGGCAATAGGAGATTATTAAAGGTTTTGAACATGTGAGGGACAAAATCAGAGCTGTACTTTAGGGAGGATAAGGCAGTAATAGTGTATAGGAAGAAGGAAACAGAAAAGGAGACTGGAAAATTGTCACAGCAGTCCTTCTCTTGGACCTTATGAAGGGCCCTCATTAGATCCTGGACCACTGAGAGGTATACAGTGGAATGTTGTACTGAGTTGAAATCCAGATCTAGGTCACAGTGATCTGGTTTGCCATTGTCTGTGTGACCTCAGGAAGTCATTTATCGTAAGTCTCAATTTCCCTATGTGTGAATCTATTATTTTTTTTGGAACCAGGATCTATGACCTTCAGCAAATGAGATACCAGGAGTAGAGCAAACATGCAATAAGAAATCATTTCAAGGGATTAAAATAACATGCAGCTACCACTTATTAAGCATTCCTACATGTCTGTCACTATGCTTAGCACTTTACATAGATCATTTCATTTATTCCTTCCAAGTATCCAGAGGGGTAGTATGTATTCTTATTTAACAATTAAGAGAATTGATAGCTTTAATTAAAACAGGTAACTTGACCGAGGTCAAGTGGCTGACACAGTAACAGAGCCAAAATAGGTGCCTGGGTCTTTTTGAGTCTAAGGCCCTCTCTCCTTCCACTGTATTGTGCTGTTTTTTACCTGGCACATGAATAATGCTAACATTTTTCTTTGTGTTCCAAAGCTATCACTGTCTCTTTAACACCTTTTTGATGTGCTTAAAGTCCTTACTGAGGTTAAGAAACAAAGTGTGGACAAAGATATAATGTACTAATTTGCGGATCATTGACTCATTTGCTCAATCAGTTCCCATAGATTGAGCATCCTTCATACTTTGCTTGTGGGGGATGAAAAGATGAAAAAGATTCATCTCTGTTCTCATCTCTGTACCCACTCCTAAGCTAGTGAGTAACACATGCAAACTGGAAACTGGTACACAATGACAGAAGAGAATTTTGCATGAGACAAAGGAAGCATAGTACTGTAACTCTGAATCTCTGCTACTAAATCTTGACCTAGGTCATTTCATTTTATTTTAATTTTAGAGATAGGGTCTTGCACTGTTGCCCAGCTGGAGTACAATGGTGAAATAAAAGCTGACTGCAGTCTCTAACTTCTGAGCTCAAGGGATCTTCTACCTCAGCTTCTTAAGTACCTGGGATTACAGGAATGGGCCATCACACCAGGGCTGAACTAGGTCATTTAAAAACTATGTTTATGTGGTTTTTGAAAATATTTGTGTATTTACACACATATTTCAGAAAGTAAAGGCTAATGTTTAGAACAGAATGGAAAATTGGCCGTGAACTATGATTCTGTTTAGTGCCTCAAATGCCAAGAGTAATTAGGTTATTAGTTTATTTAAGATAGCTTTCTGTCTTGATTAGTGCCATCTATTGTAATGGATAAATAAAATGTATTTGAACTGTCATAAGCCTTGATTACTATGGATATAAGCCAATGCTATTACATAGAAAGTAAAACATTATAAAAATAAATTATTCTGCATAGAGTCCCCATTTGATCTGAAAATAAAAAATTCTTTCATTCATTGTTCCTCAAAAATAGTAGAAGAAAGTAAAATTGAACTCTTCATAAGTACTTGGATCACTGACTACAATATTAACATAAAACATATCATATGGGCTTGATTTAAGGCCAGCGTGAAATGAAAGGGCCCAAAACATTAGACTCCAGTATGTAAATTTCCATTGAGGAGGGAGAGCCACATGGGTCACTCCTCTTTGTTTCATGGGAATAGGTTTTACTAGGTGTAAAACATTTATTCTAAATCATCTTTCTCTTCTCACTCATTGTAGGAATGAAAAATGTGAATTTGTAAGGTAGCTGACAAATGGTTAGGAGATTCATCTGTGGGAATCAGTAAATTGGCCCCTAAGTCATTCTATTGCCAAGGAATTAGCCGTTTAAGTTGTAAAATAGAAATAATTTAGAAAGATTTTAAATATACTTCAGTATCTCTAACAGATCTCAAGTCAGACTCTGTAAGAACATAAAGCTGGAACAATAAAATTTATCTATTTTATTCTTATTGGTTATTACACAATTTTTGTTTTTTTTTTTTTTTCAACTTGGTGCCTATACCTTGAAAATGAGTTAGATCACATTTTGGCCCATAAATTCAACATAATCTGTAATTATAGTAGAAAGATAAATAGCACTTCTGTTTATTTTACTAAGCTGAGTCTGAGTTTAAGAGAAAGTACAATACTTTTAATATCCTCACAAATAAAGCAATCAAATAAATGGGTGAAAAGGGTAAATAACCACAAATTAAACTCCCAATGCTAACATGAAATTGTATAATATTCCACAACTCAAAAATACTAATTCAAAAACTATCCACTTTGATTGACAGGAATCTATTATTGAAGACAGACTAAAAAGAAGTCTTTTCTTAGGAGAGTCACAAAATACTTTTAGACAGAATTTCCCTTCCTTCCATTTTCTTTTTTGCAGACAGGGAAGAAACAAAGACTGACTGAGAAAGATTATTAAGGAAAGAGGGTTTTAACTAAGAGTATTAAAATAAAATACCACCAATTTTCATTCATTCTCTTAAACTACTGAAACCAAAGAATATGAACACTGGCAAGCAATTAGAAGGTTTATTCCGGTTAGCTTAAACATTAAACCAAATTAGATATCAATGTAGCCTTTACGATTATAATGGTTTGACTATTTATGACTCATGTGTTATAGAAAATGTAAAATGGGTTATTGTATCTGCTGGGCAGTATTTGCATCATGCTAAACTAAAAACCAAAAAGAACTTGCCTTCTGTGGTTTCTGTAACCATTCCTATGGAAGTGTAAGGCTCCCTGTTAATCTCTTCTTTTGATTGTATTTTGTAACAGAAAAGAAATAGTTTAAATGAGCAAAGATATCATGTTTTCACATATTTATAGCTTCTCCTAGTAGAGTTCTATTTTTTCAAACAAACGAAAAAAAATTCCAGCAGAACCCCCTACTCTCCTAATCCCCTGGGGGAATAAAGTTATTATAGGCCATTCCTATCACTAAAAATTCTATTACAATGAATCTCTCTTTATCATCTCTGGGTCAATACCATAACATAATGTGGTTGAAATGACTGTTTTAGTAATCACTCAGGGGAGTATCAGAGCACTTTCTTTTCTTACAAGGAAATAAATTCAATGTTTTATCTTAAGAAACGACCATTTGTACCAGTCAGAAATGAGCTAATAAGGGGCAGCCCTTGTGGCTCAATGGAGTAGGGTGCCGGCCCCATATGCTGGAGGTGGCAGGTTCAAACCCAGCCCTGGCCAAAAACTGCAAAAAAAAAAAAAGTAGAAACGAGCTTAGTAAGTATGAAGAAAGCTTCTATGCTCAAACATTTCTATTACTTTGTAGAATTATTGGTATTAAGATTCTCAATTCTTCTACAGACCATTTCATACTTTACATGCACTACCTAATATGCCCCTTCTAAATAACCTGGTGAATTAACTGACCTTATTTCTACTTGAATTCTATGTAGCATTCTAGACAGATAAATTTACTGTAAAAAAATTATACTTAATACGTCTCAAATAAATTACAGTATTTCATGTTTTTTAATTTGTATTTGCTGTTGTTGTTCCTCTCTTATCTCTGTAACTTCTATTTCTCAGGGGAGAACTTTTAGTTAGTGGAATTTTCATAACCACATCAAGCTCCGTGCTCATCGAAGCCGTAAAGAACTGCTCTGTGTCCTCTACTTACTATCACCCAGATGAAAACGACATCAGTAATTTTTGTCTTGGATTTAAATAGCAGTTCTGTGTAAGCCTTCTACATTATGACTTTGGGAAATAATATAGCATTCTTTTCTTTCTCTTAGTTAAAGCTGTCCCTACTAAACATGGGCAAAAGACTTCTAATAAGACACATTCTAACCTGAAACAAAGAAGCTATCTAAGTAACTGTGAAATGATATAGTAACTATATTCCCCTTTATTTTCCTAAAACTATCATTTTCTACCTTTGTCTCTATATTAAAGAAACCAATCAGAAAGAGCAGTGTGAAGAAGCAACACACAGAGGAAAGAAGATCTAAAACGTTCAAATACAAAACTGCTGGCACAATCATAACAAAGCAAGATCATTTGAGTTTAAAAGGCAGTTGGGACCGTATTAACAAACTTTAGTGCTATGACCAACTAGCCAGGTTGTTAATTTAATTTTTCCTCCCTTCATAGTGGAGGCTGCCCCCTAATTCTCATCTCCTACTGCTTCCCAATATTTGTTTCAGCATTTAAAAAGACTCCCACTCACCTCCCACCAGGACATACAGTGCCTAGTCCAAACAGGTTTATCTCTCTCCTTAGCCAGTCCTGGAATTAGCTAGTCCTAAAGCTTAGTCCTGGTAACTTTCAAGATGAGAAATCTAATTGACAAGATTTCGTTTAATTTAGCTGTTAGTATAGTGACCCTAGTACTTCTTTTCAAAATTCAGTTTGACTTTCCAACTATCTCCAGCACGTCAAAGTTAAACAGTCCAGATTCCAAGCCCAGTATAGTCCCTTTAAATCTGCCTTGTAAACACTGATACCGATATGTTGCCAAATCTGAAAAAGTTTCTTAGCTCTTTGTTGAGCTAAAATGAAAAATTAGCAGTCTAGGAAAATACAAGAGTCTATTAAAAGAAATATCTTAATGAATCTAAAACATAGGTCTCCAAAAGGATCCCTGTCCCTTTCAAATGTATGTGGCAGGTTAAAGAAGCCCCGTCCAATTTTTCCCCTGACTTTTTCATTAAGGTCCCGAAGCCCTCACTTTCAAGGTATCCGCATCGACACCCCCCCCCCCCCCCGAACGCATCGGAAGCCAGCGGGTCAGCTACAAGAGGTCTGGCGGCGCAACTCTCTTGACCCTTCCGAGATACTGGTCCTGCTGCCCGCCCTCCAGCCGGTGCGCGCCTCTTCAGGGATGTTTCATGATATAATCCGGCTCCAGTGGGTCCCCGCGACCCCCAGCTCGGGGCGCTTACAATACCCTCGGGTCGCGGCTTGCGGACCCTGGGAGCAGCGCCCGTCGGTCCCACTCACCCGATGCCGCGACCCCGACCGCGGCTCCCCGCCACGGCGGTGGGGGTTTCCACCACTCCCGGGGCGCGACCCCGCTTCCTCGGACCCGGCCGGCGACGCACTGCCCGACCCGCAGCCCGCGAGCGCCGAGCCTCCGCCCTCCTGGGGTCTCCACGCTCACCCCTGCAGTTCTGGGCCCCTCAGGGTCCTGCCTCTCACCCCTCTGTCGCGGCCCTTCTCGGGGCTCCCTCCGCGCACATCTACCCTAAACCCTCTTGGGACCCGCCCCCTCTCAGGAGTCCCCTCTCTTCAGTCCACTTTCCTGTCCCTCTAGGGGTCCCTTCCCCTTACTCTGATGTCCCTCTCAGTCCATGGAGAGGTCTCTTCTTTCTAGTGCTGGCCCGGTCCCTCGGGGAGGGCTCCCCATCTCTCAGACTCTCAGTGCCAGTCTCTCTCGGGGACCCCTCCGGACAACCTCTCCCCTCATTTCGCTGTCCTGGCCCCCTCGAGGACCCCTACCCACACCCACATGTCTCAGCCCCTCTCCGGGTCCCTCTTCGGGACCCCGAGCCTCAGACTCTCAGTACTGGATACTCTTGGGGTCCTCCCCACTCAGACTCACTGTCTCGACCTCTTCGAGTCCCTTCTCCTCAGCCCTCGGTCCCTGTCCCTCTCGCGCTCTCCTCCCCTCACTCGCTGTCCCGGTCCCCCTCGGGGTCTCCCCGCACTGTGGAGCTCGCTCCAGGAACTCCCCTCACCCGGGTCCTCGGCGACCTCACTCCGCCAAGAGTCCTCTGGTCCCGGCTCACCCTCTCACCGCCCGCGCCCCGGTGCACTCACCTCAGACCTGCTGTCACCACCCCCGGGCCCGGCGTCGCCGCCGCCGCCGCCGCCGCTTCCTCTCCCACACTTGTTCCTGAGTCGCTCTCCTGTGGCTTGTACCCCGGCGGCTCCTGGAGTCGGGTTTCTAAGTGCGGGATCCGACCACGCAGAGCCTCTGCCAGCGTCCTCCGCGTCGCGTCCCACTCTGCACTCAGGACACTGCCGCCCCGCGCCACCCTGACCCTACCGCGGCCGCCGCTGCTGCTGTCCGAGGTGCGGCTCCTACCAGGGGTGGCCAATCGCACCCGACTGCGCCGAGCGCGCTCCGCCCACCGTCTCAGTCCGCCCGCCCCCTGCCCCCGACCACGCCCCCAACCCGGCTCAGATGGGTTCTCTACTGATCTTCCCTGATCGCCGGGCACAAGGCCGGGGCCGGATATAGGTATTTGATTGGAGGTGCCTGGGAAGCCGATCCGTCGATGGAACCCGATGATTGGCGAAGTTGACTGAGGGCGGGACGGGCTGGGGCGGAGTTTCTTCAGGCTGGGAAGCCCTGGTAACTTTAGTTACCCACGGGCCCGCCTGGGGTGCGGTCAGTCATGTTTGTACTGCTTTGGGGTCAAAGTTCACTCGTCCCCAAGCCTTTACTTTTCTTGGGAGACTCCTAGAGACTACCGTGTTAGATAGAGCCTTGGGGGTGGACCCCGTTCTTTCATTAACCCTTGCGCAGTTTCTTAGTAATTGTTTCAATAGAAAGAATTAACAATAGCATTTATTGGCCTAGGATTTGTTTCCTGGACTTAAAGCGTTTTATAGCTTTCCTTGCATTCCCTTCAACAGACGTCAATTTAATGCTGTTAGGGGAAAAGAAATCTATATGTAATATTGGATGCATACTTTGTACAACTAAACATTCCAGACAGGTCACATATTTATAGGTACAAAGACAAAGCTTTAGAATTAGTTTGTCGGTTTTGAAGATAGTAGGAACAGGAACTGTAGTAGAACGCTGTTAGCTTTAGTAAGGTTTCAGCAAGACTTCAAAATAACCTTTTTTCAGGGCCATGGGTTTTAATGATTCTATGGGAACGAATGGCCAAAGAGACCCATCTTCACCCAAGCTGAAAGATATTGCCTGCCAGGGGTGTAAGTGCATGTTACCCAGAGCCATTCAGCTGCTTTTTTGTGAAACTGATGTTATGTTGATTAAATCAGTACCAGAAAGTGAAAACTGCTTTCCTCACCCCCAAACTCCAAGTCAGCTGATGGACTTTGACAATTTAGTGTTTTATGAAGAAACTGCTTCATTTAAGGTACACGTTTTGATCCTAAGCCTACACAGGCCTTAGTTCTCAGAAAACCCTCCATTGTTAAATTTAAAATTTCCACTGACAAAATTTGCGTTCCAAATTTTTTCCCTAATGCTTAAAAATCATACCCTATTCCAATGTCAATGCTCCCCTTTAAAGTTTGGGTATTAGGGTATGCGGAGAGAGGGCCTGGAAGTTTTGTAAATCCAGGACTTGGTTTTCAGTTGAATTTTATAACAGGTGTCTCCTGAGCAGTGTGGCTGAGCATCATTTTGGGAAGGGATGCAGATAAGAATTTCAAGATAGTAAAAGTTGGTTTTGAGGGAACTTAATTTTTGCAGGCCTATGGAGACTGTCTAAAATCATGTTAAACAGCTATAAAGGTTTTTTGAGTAGGTTCTTTTTCACTAAAGAGCCTTTTTCTTTTCTTTTCTTTTCTTTTTTTTTTAAGACAGAGTCTCACTCTATCAGCCTGGGGTAGAGTGCTGTGGCATCATCATAGCTCACAACAACCTCAAACTCTTGGGCTCAAGTGATCCTCTTGCCTCAGCCTCCCAAGTAATTGGGACTACAGGCATGTGCCACCATGCCCAGCTGAGTTTCCTATTTTTAGTAGAGACAGAGTCTTGAACTTGCTTAGGCTGGTCTTGAACTCCTGAGCTCAAGCAATCCTCTTGCCTCGGCCTCCCAGAGTGCTGTGGTTATAGACCTGAGCCACTGGGCTGGCCTAAAGAGCATTTTTTAAAGATCTCACCCTACCATTTCTGCAGTTGGGTTAGAAAAAATGGGCTAAATTTTCACCACCCAAGTGTTCAGTTGTGTCTGTTCATTACATATAAAAAGAAATACATGACCATTAACAGATGCTGTTTGCAATCAAGGAGATAGAAATAGAAATTAAATATAAGCATGATAAAAATCCCCAGCATCTTGAAAGGAAACCATTTAGCAATGAAATCAATTTTTGGGGGAGGATTCATTATGTCAATGAACTCTGATTTCTAAAATGTTGGTGCTTTTTTTGCTTTATGATTATTGCTTCTGATAGGACTCAAGTTACTCAATATAGTTGATTACAAATAATTTAGAGGTGATCTAACAGCACACAAAAAGAAAATGACTTCATCCTTTGGACAAGAGACAGTTCTGAAATCCTAATTTAAATATAGATAGCAGATTTACAGTGAAATCTGAGAATGACTTTTACTTAGAAGGAGCTTCAGAATACCTCCTGGAAAGATATTGCAGCAGTCCATACTGGAAATTATTGAGTTTTGTTGGGAAGAAAAATCCCTTACAAATAGAGCCACCATTTTAATTAAAACAAGGTAGTAAATTAGAAATGTCACTTATGTACATATATGGAAGTAAAAATGGAAATCAGTGGGAAGGAGGGAAGGAAGGGTTGGGTTAATTCACACGTAACAGGTATGATGCACACATTCTGGGTGAAGGGCACACTTACAACTTTGACCGGAAATGTACAAAAACAAATTATGTAATCAAAATGCATGTACTCCTGTAATATTCTGAAATTAAAAACAAAACAAAAGAAATTTCGGGCGGTGCCTGTGACTCAGTGGGTACGGTGCCAGCCCCATATACCGAGGGTGGTGGGTTCAAACCTGCCCCCGGCAAAATTGCAACAAAAAAAATAGCCGGGCGTTGTGGGGGGCGCCTGTAGTCCCAGCTACTCGGGAGGATGAGGCAAGAGAATTGCCTAAGCCCATGAGTTGGAGGTTGCTGTGAGCTGTGTGAAGCCACAGCACTTCTACCGAGGGCGATAAAGTGAAACTCTGTCTCTTAAAAAAAAAAAAAAAAAGAAAGAAAAATTTCAAAATAAATGGAATGGAAATAAACTTTTTCATTTTTAGGAGACTCCATGGGGTGCAATTCAAAGATAAATTTGATCACAAAAAGTCTGAGAATTATATTAGGATACACCCTAGTTTTTATGTCTGTGGTCAGTTTTATTACTTTGTCCAAGATAAAGAAAGGGAAGGCCTTACCTAACAAACGCACTAAATAAAAGGTAAAGAGTGGGATTACTTTGGCCAAGCCATTAACCATCTCTGGTCCCTTTTCCTTATCTGTTTTCTTGCTACATGCAAGTAGACCACCCCGCTCTCAGCAAGAGGGACGTCCTAAATTTGTTCCTTTAGCAAAACTTAGAACAAGGGTCCCTCCCCCACTCAGAATGATTCACAGAAATTAATTCTGAATTTCCACATGGGCCTTCCTTCCTTTGGCCAAATTACTTCTGTAGGCAAATGCTCCACTTGCTCAATTAAGAGTTGGTTAGCAAGCTACTGGATCAGGTAAAAACGTCCTTTAAAAAATAAATATGCAAAGAAATAAGAAGCAGCTGTACTATGAAGGACCCGTATCTCAAGAGTCTAGACTGGACGCTACTATTTTTTTAGGCAGATGGGATCTTTTTCTTATTTGTAAAATTAAGAGAACATCTCATCATATAAACGTATATAGACAGGAAAAAAATTCCAGAGGATTGGGAAAATACTGTTTTGTTTCGACTCCAGGATATCAGCATCTTTGTCTTTTAGTTCCTAATAAAGATTCAAATAGGGGAGTAAAGAATCCCTTTTTCCCGCACAATCACGCACATTCTGAATGTCTAGCTTTCTCGACCTTCTAGGGGACGATTTATTGCCGTGCACTGGCTTAGAGATCACCTTCACCCGCCAAGGGCCGGTCCAGCCCTCTCCCCGTCAAGTCGCTGACTATCTTCCCTTTAGTTTTGGCTCCAGGCGCCGCCTGGCGGTTGCTTCCGGAAGTTTCCTCGGTGCTTGGGGTCCTGACCACAGCCAGGCGTGCCCGAGGCTTTGCCTAATTCTAGAGAGTCTGCCTCCGTCCCTTTCCCACTGCCCATTGAGGATTTTAAGACGGCGATGAAAGGGCTGAAGTTGCGGCGAAGGAGGTGTCTGAAGAATGGCGGAGTCAGGCCGTCGTCGGGCAGCTCGCGACCCGGAAGTCGCCCGCAGAGCGAGGCCCCCGTTGCCGAGCGCGGGCGCGGGGGGCGGAGCTCGGCGGAGACGGGGAAGGGGTCGCCGCGGCTCCCGCTGCTCCAGTTGGGGGCTCTCTCGGGCGCTGCTAGGCGGACGTGGAGTCCTTAGGGCGGGTGGCCGCGGTCTCCCGGCGACGCGCTTAGCTGTGGCCAGAGGCGACATGAGTGCAGCGGGGCTGTTGGCTCCGGCTCCGGCCACGGCTGGAGCGCCGCCGGCTCCGGAGTATTACCCGGAGGAGGACGAAGAGCTGGAGAGCGCCGAGGACGACGAGCGCAGCTGTCGGGGCCACGAGTCGGACGAGGGTGAGTCCACTATCTCCCTGGGCAGCCCCAGGCGAGGGTGGGCTGGGGGAGGGTGTAGGGCGGCCTCCCGGGCTTGGGCTGGAGGGGGTCACCCGGGGGACGAGCGGGGTTCGAGGCAGTTACCTTCACCGCGCTGGGCGAGGGGGCAGTCTCTGAGTATCTTGCAGCCAACTGTTACAGGGAGAAGTTCCTTTAAGACTTTCCCCGCCCTCAACTGTTTGGAATGAAAAAGTCATCCCTTTGAGTTCACCGAGTGGAGTACTCCCTTTTTTGCGCCCGATAAGACCAGAGTAATTCCAAAGTCTCCAAGTCGCCCACCGCCTCCGGCCCCGCCCCAAGTGCTTTAAGTCAACTCTACTTTGGGTGGTGCAGTACAGGGTTGAGAAAGACTGGTTGGGTAAAAAGGATGGGATCTGGAGTCAGCGAGATCCAGGTTTAAATTTGGTTCTGTTAACCAAGCTTTGTAACCTTAGACAACTTGATCTTTCCAGCCTCGTTTTACCCAACTGTAAGGGAACTGTTAGTAGCGCCTACTTCCTAGGATAGGTATGAGGATTAAATAACATATGTACTTACAAGATACTTGGCTTGGCACTCAGTGAATAGTATTATAAAAATTTTCACACTGGAGGAGCAGGTACAAGGAGAGGTAGAGATTTTAGTTAATAGTGCCTGGGTGTTGTGTGCTATTTATATTGTCATTACTGCTTAGTTTTCTTTTCTTTCTTTCTTTCCTTTTTTTTTTTTTTTTTTTTGAGACAGGGCCTGAAGCTGTCGTTCTGGGTGGAGTGCTGTAGCATCACAGCTCACAGCAACCTCCAACTCCTGGGCTTAAGCTATTCTCTTGCTTCAGCCTCCCAAGTAGCTGGGAATACAGGCACCCACCACAACACCCGGCTATTTATTTTTATTTTTAGGTTGTAGTTGTTGTTTGGCAGGCCCCGGCTGGATTCGAACCAGCCAGCTCTGGTGTATGTGGCTGGCGCTTTAGCTGCTTGAGCTACAGGCGCTGAGCCAGAACCTTAGTTTTCAAACTGGTGTTTACAGTTTGGCAAGTGTGGAGTGCTTGTTTGGAGGGATTGAAGAAAGAGCTGGATGGAGGAGAAGAAAGGTGGAAAAATGTGAGAGCTCAAGGGAGAAGAAAGGGGATAAAGAGAGACGGGTATCTTCTGGGTGGAGTATTCTGGCAGAAAATAGGGCTGTGGAGAGAAAGCTAGACAAGCTGTTTGGAATGAGGAGTGTGTGTTATTTATTTGTCTCCCAAGTGCCAAGTAATGTGGCTTACTGGCATATGACAAGAACTCAGCGAAGGAAGACAGGATGGTTTGCGAGAACAGTGTATTTCAAAAGGCAGCTGCATATGTAGGAAATAAAGTGGAAGGAATCAATTACATTGGTTTAACTACGTTTGAAGACTTGGCTGGCTTAACCAGAGATTGAGTGTAAATCACTTGCACTGCTTTTAATGCCCACGTGGGGGAGCGGTGAAACCAAAATTGGCTTTTTTGTCTCCCCTCAAATATGGGAGCTGTTGAAGTTATGTAGATATTCCAGCTACTTGCTTGTTCTAAGAACAGTGTTTAAAATGTTTTGGAACAGATTGGTGAAACAGACTGGTTTGATCATCTTGTCCCTTTCTTGTTCCCTTTAGCTTTAACTTTGAAAACGTTTGAGTTACTTTGTTGGATTCTTTTTTGTTATTGTATACAGTTGGCTCTGTCCATGTCTGTGGGTTCCAACATCTGTGGATTTCAACCAACCACAGATGAAAATATTGGAGGGTGGGGGAAAAATTGTATCTGTACTGAACTTGTGCAAACTTTTTTCTTGTTATTTTAAACAATACAATCTAACAACTATTTACATAGCATTTATATTGTATATTATACATAATCTAGAGATGATTTAAAATATATGGAAGAATGTAGGTAATTTGCAGATACTATACCATTTATAATCAAGGACTTGAGAGGATTATGGTATCTGAGGGAAGTCCTGGAACCAGTCTCCTGTGGATACTGAGGGATGACTGTGTCTGATGTAAAAATGTGTGAAGGATTCAAACTGGGCTTATTTTAGGAGAGAATGGACACACTAGGGATTTCTTTTTTCTTTCTTTTTTCTTTTGAGACAGAGGCTAACCATGTTGCCTTTGTTAGAATGCTGTGGCGTCACAGCTCACAACAACCTCCAACTTGTGGGCTTAAGCGATTCTCTTGCTTCAGCCTCCCAAGTAGCTGGGACTACAGGTGCCCGCCACAACAACCGGCTATTTTTTGGTTGCAATTGTCATTGTTGTTTATCAGGACTGGGCCAGGTTTAAACCCACCAGCCTCCGTGTGTGTGGCTGGTGCCCTACTCCCTGAGCTACAGGTGCCGAGCTGCTTTCTTTCTTTCTATTCTTTCTTTCTGTTGATTGCTTATATCCTAGTTCATGACTACGTTTTCTTTCTTCATCTGCCATGCTTGTTGCTTCTGCAGAAGTAGCAGCCTTGAGCATGACCACCTGTGTCTGATGCACCCTCTTCTGTGGCTGCACTTTATTTAATTTTTTTTGTTGTTGTTGTTGCCCAGGCTACAGGGCCATGGCCTTAGACTGCCTCACAGCAACCTCAAACTTCTGGGGTTAAGCGATTCACCTGCCTCAGCCTCCCAAGCAGATGGGACTACAGGTGCCTGCCAGCATGCCCAGATAATTTTTCTATTTTTACTGGAGTTTTTAGTAGAGATGGGGTCTCCTTCTTGCTCAGATTGGTTTCCAACTCCTGAGCCCACGGGCTTCTTCTGCCTCAGCCTTCCAGAGGATTATAGGATTACAGCTGTGCTGGCCTGTGGCTGCACTTTAGTTAAAGGCAAAGGCCTTTGCATAAGTTGGAAATGGCATTTTCTCTTCAGAAGTATAGTTGTTCCTTGGTATCCATGAGAGATTGGTTACAGGACCTCCCTGGGTAGGAAAACCGGAGGATGCTTAAGTCCTTTACAGTTGGCCCTCTGTATATGCAGTTTTTATATCCTCAAGATAACGGAGACTAAATGTATTTAATATACTTTTACCAATGGCTTCATGAAGGCCTGCACTGAAATTCATTTAACAGGAGTTTATTAAGTGTACCAACTTTGTGAATTGTGATTTTTTTACTTCCCAATTTTACTCAGACACCGAGGATGCTAGTGAAACTGACCTTGCAAAGCACGATGAAGAAGACTATGTAGAAATGAAGGAACAGTGAGTACAATTTTTGTATTTTCTGGAATATGTAATTGACAACAAAATCTTAATACTGATTCAGCATTCCAAATCCAAAAATTAGGAACCTGAAATGCTCCAAGTTCCAAAACTTTCCGAGTACCATCATGATGCTCAAAGGAAATGGCATTTCAGATTTTTGGATTTGGGATGTTCATCTGGTAAGTATAATGCAAATATTCTAAAATCTAAAAAAATTTCAAATATATCTGGTCCCAAGCATTTCACATAAGCGCTATTCAACCTGCAGTGAGCTTTGTGTGTATGTTTTTGACTACAGTGCTTCTAAAGACTACATAGATGTGTGCAATTTCTCCTCTTTAAATTAGTCACATTTAATTAGTCTTCTGTTACAAGACTCTTAATCTTTTACAATTTTAAAATTTTAATTTTATTTTTAGAAATGAGATCTCACTTTGCTGCATTGGCTGGAATGCAGTGGTGTGATCATAGCTCACTGCAACCTCAAATTCCTGGGCTTAAGTGATTTCCTCTGCCTCAGCCTCCCCAATAACTGGGACAACAGGCATGTTCCACCACACAGCCACATAAAACTTTTTTGAGGGTTGGCCAGAAAGGACCATGAGAGAAATGATCACAGAGGACGGAATAAGTCCATATAACAGGAGAGAAAGTTTTACTACTTCATTTTTTTCCAGATATGAGAACCAATGCATAGAGAGAGCAAACGGTGCTTTCAAGCAACTGGGTTTGCAGATCAGATGGGCGTGAGCTTACTTAGCATCAGCTGCATCCTAAGCAATGTGCTAGGTGCTCGGCAAGCTTAAGGAAACCAGGATTGGAAAGTAGGGCTTCTGGCTTTTGGTCCAGTGCTCTGTCTGCATTCATGCTGTCCTCACCCAAGCTTCTCATTGTCTTCAGACAGAGCCACAGAATCCCCACTCACGTTAGCATGTGTGCAGATAGAAGGCAGTGTAAAACCTTTCTATTCAGTATGTGTTTGTTGAATACATTTTGAAAATCTTGACTAGACTTTTATTATTCCTCACCTTTAAATAAAATAATCCACTTTCCTTTTATGTCCCATTTGCACATATTTTCTGGCATCTTCTGGACTCTAATATCCTTTGTATGCTTGGGAACCCAAAGGGGTAATTCAGCTAAGTTTGAGTGCTGAATGAAGAAGGATTCCTTTAATAATTCATAGGCTTTTTCTCCCAGTTACATTCCTGAAACTTTGCTTGCTTTTTATTCTCTTCAAGCAAAAAGCTTGAATTGGTTCACCTTGACCCATTTGAGATGTATATTCACTTAGCTGTTCTTTTCCTCATGTATGGTCTTCACAAATCTCATTTTTTTTTTTCTTTCCTGTTGACTTCAGTCTTTCAGTATTCCCTTTCAAAGACAGATTTGGAATCTAAAGGTATTGGCTTGCATCCTCAATGTGGTGAAAAATTCAGTGCCTTAGGTTCCAAACACTTCTTGGCATGGTTTACTTATCCATTCCCTTTCCTGTAAATATATTTAAGCATTTTGAGATGATTTTTTAATTTGATTATGCCCTTTTAGTATTTGAGGATATAGAAAATAATTTTGGTTAAAATTATATTCCTTGTGTACTTCAAGGTGGGCCTCAAGAGTATATCAGGATGTGCCCTAAAGGCATTAGATCTATGGGATTCTCAGATTCCGCCCCCTTTTTCCTCCACCAGTAAGAGTTGGGTTTTATATACAGCCCTTATTTGAGCAATCAAAATGTTATCCTGCCTATGTGCTTGCTTTGGCAACACATATCCCCGAAGGTTATTGTGCCTGTTGTATGTTTGACGGGGTTCTTTTAGTTATGAATCCTATTATTGTCACACTGAAATCAGAGATAATTTTTCAGGTAGAAGCAAAAATATTGCTAAAATGGGATTTACACGTGGAATCTACCATCAAACAGACTTGCTGGAGTGTATAATTGCCTATAATCCATTAGGTGTGAGAGGAAAAATAGGATGTGCCAAGTTCTTTTGCTTTGTGTGTGCTGTGTGTTCTCATCCAGCTGGGGTTGCAAATAAGTGCTGCATTTTAACTTTTGTTTCTGAATTCTTATTATTTCTCTGATTCTAAAAGAGTAGTGCTTTAAAAAATGACAGGAAGGGTTATTGACTTAGTGCTTACACAGCTAAGCTATTTGTATAGAAAAACATGCTGAGGGCATAATCTTACTCCTTTGGAATTTTATAATCTCATTTGCAGACTTGATACAAGAGTTGTACTTAACACATTTCTTCATGTGTGTTACTTTATGCCTCTAAATCCAGAAGAAAGTAACATCATAGATTGTTTTTTTTGTATGTTTATCAGTGTCACTTTTGAGGGGTGGGCAGAGAGTCTCACTCTGCCGCCCTGGGTGCAGTACTGTGGCATTGTAGGTTGCAGCAATCTCAATCTCTTGGGCTCAAGTGATCCTCTTGCCTCAGCCTCCTGAGTAGCTGGAACTATATGGGCCTGCCACAATGCCAGGCTAATTTTTCTACTTTTTTTTTTTTTTTTTTTTTCAGTATTGGCAAAGTCTCACTTTTCCTCAGGCTTGTCTCTAACTCCTGAGCTCAAACAATCTATCCACCTCCGCCTCCCAGAGTGGTAGGATTACAGGTGTGAGCCACTGGGCCTGGCCAGTATCACTTCTTTATTAAAATCTGTCTTCATATTTGCAGATTTAGACTTATTCTTAAAAGGTGGGATAACACAGGAGAATCTGCAAACTTAGGATATTATTCAGAGTCCTTTTCTCTTTCTGTTCCCTGTAGCTGCTGACTTTAGTTTCCTCTCTTCCCTGAGGGACGGTAATGACATTCCTATAACAACCCAGGTAATTCCTATGGGTAGATAATTTTGGAATTGAGAGTTGAACGTTTTTATCTTTCAATGTCGCTTTTTTCTTTTCTTTTCTTGTCTTTTTTTTAAATAGGATGTATCAAGACAAACTGGCTTCTCTCAAGAGGCAGTTGCAACAACTACAGGAAGGTTGGTGTATAGTTGAATCCTTCATTTCTAAATATACTTCTTAGCATTATACACCTTTGAAATAATGTTTATTTTTTTTTGTGGGAATGATTTAAAATTTAGGGACCCAGTACATACTTCTGCTGTTAATAAAGTGGCAATTTTCAAACTTCTGTTTTTTATTTATTTCCAATATGTATCAGGTACTTTCTTCAAATGAAAATCTCAATTTGAGGCTTTCTGTGGAACATGAATCAAAAATCACTGTGCCTAAAGCTAGATATTTTTAGAAGGGACTTTTTCTTTTCTTTCATTCCCCCCCCCCCCCCACACACACACACAGTCTCCCTATGTTACCCTCAGTAGAGTGCTGTGGCATCACAACTCACAGCAACCTCCAACTCTTGGGTTCAAGCAATTCTCTTACCTCAGCCTCCCAAGTAGCTGGGACTACAGGTGCCCGCCACAATGCCCGGATTTTTTTTTTTTTTTTGTAGTTGTCATTGTTTAGCAGGCCCAGGCCGGGCTCGACCCCACCAGCCTCGGTGTATATGGCCGGCACCCTACCCAATGAGCTACGGGTGCTGCCAGAAGGAACTTTTTCTACATGATAAAGTTTTACTGTTCTTTCTAAACTAAGAGCTAATGAACTGTGGATTATCCACACTTTGTTTCCTTTTTGCTTGGTAAATTAAAAGTGGGCTCGTTTTGTCAGTGCTGCTGCTGCTGCTAAAGGCAGTGCAGGCTGGGGAGTCAGCACGCAGGCTCTCAGGCGCCATGCGGGCTTCGGGTTCTAGTTTCGCTGCCTTCCAGTAAAGTGACCTTGCGCAAGCACTTTCTTTCTTAATCTATTGTATGACCTGTGAAATGAAGAACATAACAGTAGATGAGATTATGAGTGAGGAGTGTCGAGCACAGTGTTGGGCACACCATAGAACATAGGGATAGTTAGCTGCTGCCGTTAGCTCTTTGGCTTCATTTTGTGGAATTCCCTCATCAGTGAAATTGCTTTCCGACTAGGTTCTTTTATTGCTTAGGGGTGGGGTGATCTACTCCATGGGACTAGCCCATGGGCAAGTATTATGATCAGGACATAATTCCCCCTATAAGTTGGGCCCCTCATAATTACCTCCTTTGGGGGAAGAGCAGTGAAATGAGTAGACATTTGGTTAGAATCTGTATGTGAGCAATCTTGTATTGTCACTAGCTACATGTGGCCATTTAAAATTAATTAAATACAATTAGTAATTGAGTTCCTCACTTGCACTAGCCACGTTTCAAATGCTAACATAGCCACATGTGGCTAGTGGCTACCATATTGGACAGTGCAAATGTAGTATATTTCCACCAGTTTAGAAAGGTCTGCTGGACAGTGTTGACCTAGACCCTGGTGAAGGACATTGAACTTTGAGAAAGGGAGGCCCATGACTAAGACTTCTGTAATAGGTGATCAGACCACTGGGGTGTCAACACTGTTCACTCCCCCTCTGTCTCTATCATCTTGATGTACTAGGTAGAGGTGAACTCAGAATAGACCCCAGGTGGTTTCTGCTGTGTACCTGATTGAGAACCAGTGTCCATTGACCTGCTGAGGTGTAGCTTTCCTTGGTTTGTGCTTCTTTGGCTTGTGTTCACAAAAACAGTTACTGTTGATGCTAAAGGATAACTTTAGGAAACAATGTAGAATGGATTGCTCCTCAAAATAACTATTTTCTTAAATGCTCAAAATCAGGTACATTACAGGAATATCAGAAAAGAATGAAAAAACTCGATCAGCAGTACAAAGAGAGGATACGAAATGCAGGTAAGGCTTTTCAAAATGGAAAATGAATCATTTTTAAACTTTCTACCATTTGCTAATCATTGATATAATGTGGCCTTATGAGCTATACTGCAAAACGTACCTCAGATATTCCGCTAGGGAGAGAGTTTAGGAGAAGAGAGACTCCCAAGCTGCAGTTGTATAAAATTATTTCATCTTTTCTTGTAGTTGTCAGAGAATGGCCTGGTAGTGAAGGGAGTCAGAGGTGACTCCTGCGATTAGCTTGGTCTCTCTGGTACCCCGTGGTACCTTCTTGTACCTTCTCACCAATGATGTCCACGTGACTGGCCTGATGAACAGTCAGAAGTGCTGACATGTAATAAAGATTACAGGTTGTTTTTGTCTCTTTGTTTCCTTCAGTATTCTGTGTTGGGGAGGGGATGTCCTGTTATTTCCCTAAAGCACTGGATTATAAGCATTCAGGGAAGACGCACACTTCTGATGTGTTGTATATAGTAAATGTACTCGTTCAACAAAGATTTGTGTGCATCTAAACACTGAGCAGTATAGAGTCACGTGATACTCTGTCCTTGACTTTTGGAAGAGCTGTTTCATTGACAGAAGAGATTAAAGAATCGCGCAGAAAGTAAGGTGCGGCAGAGTATCCCCACTCTTGAGTTCCTGTGGGTTCTCCTTGGGACATCTTAAAGAGTGTATAAACTTGGATTCCTGAGCGTACAGGAAATCTTTCATGTGTGTTGGATTTTAAAGCTCACCATCGTTGGTATCCTGGGTGCCGGCAGGGTGTTGGTTCCAGCCATGATGGATGTTGGGTTTTAGAATGGTGGCTTGGCTGCCTTTCCTCACCTTGCTGTGCTTTTGCATTCTGATCCAATGACTTTCCAACTTTTTATCAGTGGAATCCTTTACTCTTTCCCCACAAGGAAAAGATGTTCAGTGTATACCAACAGACAGAAAAGGAAGGACCTGAAGAGTGTGGGGACACTGGGAAAATGAAGCCCCAGCCATTAGCCCTGTGCCCATCCACCTCCTGCTGGCCCCGCCTAGTGTCCTCACTCTGAGTTCCTATGGGACCTCCTTGGGACGTCTTTAAAATCCTCAACCCTCTCCCTAGACTTCCCCATTGTGGAAGGAGAGGGTCTTAGACACTTGAGATCTGTGCCTTTAAGCAGGATATTTGCTCTTTAAGCTTCAGCTTCCCCATCTGTAAAGGGGAATACTAATACTTGACAGACTGAGCATAAGATGTACATAAGGAAAAAAATCTATGTAAGCCATTATTCTCAAGTTAGAATAGTAGGGTGAGTATGAGTTGTTTTTCTTCTTTCTGCCCACAGACTCTCAATTTTGTCCTTGTGTGATCTTTCATAAACATTTCTTTCCTCCAAGTAAAAATGCAAAAGAGCTCCTAAATCAGTCACTACTTCTACTTTAAAAAGCACATTCCACACAGAGCTAATCCACCTGCGTTAGCAGTGTCTGGTGTCTGTCTCCTTTAACTAAAACAACCAGCACCAGGTCTAAGTGCTAATTGTTATTTTGACTTACTGGTGCCATGTGTGACTTCTCAGAGTGGTACAGGACTTCAGCTGTCTGGCCTGTTCATGTGTGGTGTGCATCTGACATAGTCCTAGGTGAGGCATGTTGGGCTGCGTGTGCCTGTGTCTAGAGAGCCCTAGTGATTAATTTTCCCAGTCAACAACTGTAACCTGGCATCTAGGCACTTAATCTGGGGTTCCTGAAACTGTCAAAATTCTATGAAATATGCATGAATGCTAATATGTGATTCTTCTGGGGAACAGGTTCGTAGAATTTACCAGGTTTGCAAAGAGGCCTGTGGTAGATGGTGAACAGCTTTTCCTGTTAAATTATTCGTCTACCAACGATCTTTGTGGACTGGATGTAGCAGACCCCTGTCATCACCCAGAAAAGATTAGAAACCACAGACCTATTTGGTTTCAAGTACTGGGTTGATAGAAGGGACTGTAATCTATTACCAATCCACTGGTAGGGCAGCTTCAAGGTAAACAGTCACCAATCACCTGGAACACAGGAGGTACTAAAGAATCTGTTGAATACTGTTGGGTGGATACTTCTGTTGTCTCAGAGGAGCCTTATGAGTGTAGAGTCATCAGGGAAGAGGCTGCCTTTGGTCAGAAACTTGGGAATGTGATCAGAGATACCACAAGTCTCTGGTCTTTCTGAGCAGAACTTGGTGGCCTGCTAGTGAAGCTCCAGGAGGATTCAGGACTAATGTCCTCTGGATCCTCTGGGAGTATCCTTACTGCACAGAGCCTTTAAAAACATCAGCATCAACTCTGCTTTTGGAGTAATACTTGCTGCTTCTTGACCCCTCCTGCTGTTTTCGGGACTGGTGGAGGGTGTGGACTGAGGGAAAAAAGGGATAACCTTTATTTTGCCAAGGTAGTTTGGTTCCTGTGCTTGTGTTTTGCCCTTGGGCAGAACTGCCGGAGCTGATCCATTCAGGGGCAAATTTTAACTAGACAGTATTTCTTGCATCCTTTTCCTTCA
Organism: Loris lydekkerianus; assembly: GCA_963574355.1. Lineage (NCBI taxonomy): Eukaryota > Metazoa > Chordata > Mammalia > Primates > Lorisidae > Loris > Loris lydekkerianus. The sequence goes on from CAUYPK010022503.1 coordinate 32,343, forward strand.
TAATATACAACGTTTTGCTGATGAAAACATTTGAGTATCGTGCTTTCAGAAAGCAATTACTGCTTCTAAATGAATGCTAACATCACTGTCTAGAAAGGTGACATAGCCTAGCGAATCTAATTGCACTTCTCGTCTCTTTCAGAACTCTTCCTCCAGCTGGAAGTAAGTACCACGGATCTTTGGGGTTTGCAGGCTCTTTCTGAGACTGGAATCTTGCTCTCCTGATTTGGTAGCCTTTCCTTCTGTCACCAAATAGATGGTATAGAAACCTTCACCACTGTTCTCTGACTATAGGATGATTATCTCAATTCAGACATTCTGTCCATTCATTTTCCAGTTGAGCAGCCTCTGATTATCACAGAGGATTAAGGAACATTCACCCCTCACTGCTTTCTTGTTGACTTTTATTTCACATTAAAGCTGTTTGGAAGTATGTCTGAATTACAATGTCCTAATAATTTGATACTGGTCCTCGAAGCAGCTCAATCTCTGAATTGGCTCAAAAGTGATGTTTTATAGCTAAAACTCTCCAGACCAGTAAGAAAGATTTTAAAAATTTTCTTTTCATTCCACGGACTCCTCTGTGCTGCTGCTGTGTCAGGCTCAGTGTGCACTCACAGGGTGGCTAGCGTGTGGATGTGTGGGGGGGTACTTTTTGAGAAGGTCATTGTTTTTCAGAGCCACATTGTTAGAACTCATTTTCATTACCAAGATCAGTTCAGTGCATGTCTTCATTCATAGCCACTTAGGGTCACAATTTACTTCCACAGACCTCTGTAGGCCCCCTTATTTCTCACTTACTACAATGGTGAGATTTTAAATGTGGGTGCATGTGCAATTTTTATTTTATTATGATACTGATGTTTGAGTGCTTCAGAGTTCAGGCATTTAATAAATGATCTACTTTAGTAGTTTTTTCTTGCTGTACAAGTGTCAAATAATAATAGTAACTCATGCCATCTGGCCTCAATATCGTGTGATTTGTAATATAGATATTTCACCTGGAATCTGTTCTCCTTTGAAGCTATATCTCTAAGAGGGATTATTTATTATCTTTGAGCATTTTATTTTCTTTTAATATAAAAGCTGTAAAATATAAGATGTGGAAAAGAGAAAATACCTGAATAACAAGTGAAGTATACTCAAAAACAAAAGTCATATGGGGCTGGGCATGGTGGCTCACACCTGTAATTCAAGCACTCTGGGAGGCCGAGGTGAGCAGATTGCTTAAGCTCAGGAGTTCGAAACCAGCCTGAGCTAGAGTGAGACCCTGTTGCTAAAAAAAATAGCTGAGCGTTATGGAAGGCACCTGTAGTTTCAGGTACTCAGGAGGCTGAGGCAAGAGAATCACTTGAGCCCAAGGGTTTGAATTGCTGTGAGCTGTGACGTCCTGGCACTCTACCAAGGGTGACAAAGTGAGACTCTGTCTCAGAAAAAAAAAAAAAAAATCCTATGGTTTGATTTTGTTCACTCTTTGGAAAACTTGGTCCCAGACACCCTGTTACTGCAAGTGTGTATGCGTGAAACTGTATTTCTCATGTTTACGATAAAGGTATTTTCTTTACTGTTGAGGATAGAGGCAGAGTTCTGTCTGTTCGGTACCCAGGGCCATGTACTCCTAGCCTGTGTTTCTATTTTGCTCAGACCGAACAAGTGGAAAGAAATTATATTAAAGAAAAGAAAGCAGCAGTGAAAGAATTTGAAGACAAGAAGGTCGAGCTGAAAGAGAACCTGATTGCTGAGCTAGAAGAAAAGAAGAAAATGATTGAAAATGAAAAGCTGACGATGGAACTGACTGGAGGTATGAAAGACCCATGGGGTGGGGTCCTGGGAGCCCTGAAAGAGCTGCAGTTACTGCTTTCGTCTTCTAACTCTAGAGCAGGGCCAGGTGAGGGAGAGTGGACTTTGACCTCGCAGATCAGAGTTCCAGCTCCACCTTGCATTGGCTGTGTGACCTTAGTCCAGCTGCTTAACTTCTCTGAGTCTACTTCCTCCACTTTAAAACGGGGCTGGTCGGGGTGGTACCTGTGGCTGAAAGGAGTAGGGTGCTGGCCCCATGTACCAGAGGTGGTGGGTTCAAACCTGGCCCTGGTCAAAAACTGCAAAAAGAAATAAAAATAAAAAATAAATAAATAAATAAATAAATGAAATGGGGCTGGTCATACCCTGTCTAACAGGATTGTGGTTAGACACGAATGCCTAGTACGGTGTCCTGTAGATAACAGTTGTTCAATAAATGGTAGATGTCTGGTAGGAGTTGCAAGCTCTAGCTCATGCTCTACTCAGTTCTTGGGACATTTGCATCTTTGTTATGTTACCAAATTATTTACCCAACTCCATCACTGGTGATGAGAATTTTCTGCCTTTTTTTTTTTTTCCCAGTCTACCTTAATTACAGAAAAGGTATTGTTTTTCTTTGACCTAGATGTGAGAACAAAGGCTTTCAGCTGTGAAATGTATGCTATTAGATCTCTACTGCCAGGTGTTACTGTGAACATTTCAAAAAGACTGGGTATGATTTCAGAAGTGTAGCTAAACTTAACTATTTTCCTATAAAGGTAGTAAAGTTGCATAAGACTCAGAGCCAATCCCTTCCTAGCTTTCTAGGGTTTAGTAAATCCACATATGGAAACTCAGCAGGTTGTAGGCAAGTTGAAAAGAAGCAATATGGGCTGACTCCACTGTTGGCATATGCAGACCTATGATGCCTAGAAGGATGCAGGGAATTGGCTTGAACTAGCTATTTTGGAATATGGCAAAAACTGCAAGGCAGGTGAGTGGTGAGTTTGTCACTTGAATATGGACGTGGCCTGCCTTTCTGTACACCCGCAAATTTAACTCATAATTATGTTTGGAAGGTACTAGGGTTTTGGCATGTCTAATTTTAACTGGGTTTTGTAGGCAATACATGTTTTTATGGAAGTTCTTGGGACTGACTTTGAAATTAAAGGTATCTAGTTAAGGTATCTGTGTTCCTCCCTATATATTTCTCGTGCTGTGAACCACCCTTGTCCTCTGCTTGACACTCTGGATCCAGTCACCATGGTCACCAAAGAATATGTGGTTGTGCCTGAGGTGGAATCTGATTCTTTTTATTTTTTTTCTTTGCAGTTTTTTGGCCCATATACTGCCACCTCCAGTATATGGGGCTGGCATTCTACTCCTTGAGCCACAGGCACTGCCCTAGAATCTGATTCTTAAAAAGTCTCTCCTTTAACAGCTTCCTCATTAAAAGAGTTGGCAAAAGGAGTGAGTTCCTTGAAGGCTGCTGAAAATGGCTCAGCAATGTTTTTTTGGGTGATATCGGAGGCTAAACCAGTAGCTTCCAGCAGCACTGTCTTGTTCTTGTTGCAGTGCTTTTCTAATGGGACAGGTAGCACTGTGGTGCCCTGTCCGTGACCCGCCTGCTGCCAGCTTTCTGCCTGGCACACCATTTCCTTTGATGGTGGCTTGGTGGCTATGACCGGTGTTGATGCCTCATTGCTCTCTGCTAGAGCTACCAGATGTTTGGGAGCCTTCATTAGGCTAGTGGGAAATATCACCAGTTTATAGCTGCTCCCTTTCCATCTGCAGGGAAGGGTATCATCACCTTACTTGTGATTTGGCATCCTAATTATTAACAAGTGATAGACATTGTTTGGTCAGGCAATTTTACAACCAGAATCTTAACAGGGACAGGAGGCAGCTTCTGTGACTTGAGCCTACTAGGGTAGGAAAGCCAAATAAATGTGGGGAAATCATCTGTAACGCAGTGGAAATAGGTTATAGAAGTGTTTAAAGCCAGCCGCAGTGTCCTTCCTCAAGCCATTTGGTACTGATGTCCTTCCTCCAGCCATTTGGTACCCTTGGTGTGGAAAGCACTCCCAAGGCAATGATAGAGTGTTGGAAGAAGAGGTCCTGGAGCTGGAGGGGAATTAGCCTTTCCACAGATGGTGCTGCTGTGGTGTTCGACTAAAGGTCTGCTTTCATTCCTCTGAGTGACTTATTTCACTTTTGTGGATTGATGCCCAATGTTAATGTTGCCCAGCTCTGCCCCCAAAAGATATTTTTTAAAGTCTCCTTTTCTTGTTGAACATGAAGATAACTTTGAAACATGAGGCCGATGAGACACATAGTCCAAATAACCCATTGGAAACAGTTGTGTTTGGTGACCTCCTGTCTGACCATGACTAAAAGCATTTACAAACCTCCATAGGAACAGGCAAGATGGACGTACTTTTCACCATTCAGCTCTCTCGTGGAGAACTTAATGAAAACCAGGTTGTGTAGGTGGAAAGGTGTACTGTAGATAAAGGGGCTAGAATGAGTTATATAGGTCAGTGTCCCTCCAACTGTTGTGTGTATATGAATCACTTGGGGGTGTCTTGATAAAAAGCAGATTTGGAGGGCTGGGCATGTTGGCTCACATCTGTAATCCTAGGTAGATGCATTGCCTGAGTTCACAGGTTTGAGACCAGCCTGAGCTCGAGTGAGACCTTGTCTCTAAAAATAGCTGGATGTTGTGGCAGGTGCCTGTAGTTCCAGCTACTTGGGAGGCTGAGACAAGAGAATCGCTTAAGCCCAGGAGTTTGAGGTTGCTGTGAGCTATGATGCCATGGCACTCTACCACAGGTGACAAAGTGAGACTCTGTCTCCAACAACAACAAATAAAGCAGGTTTGGGTTCAGGGGGTCTTTTGTTTAGCCTGAGATCCTGCATTTTAACCACCTCCCAGGGCTGCTGGTAGGACGGTATTTTGAATGGTGAGGTTATAGAGAGAATACCAGAGTTGGAGTTTTCTCTGAGTTGAGGCCAAGATTGTAAGTAACTCAAATAATTGTTGAGAACCTAATGAGCTTTAAAAAGTGAGGAACTTTATTATTTTTAATGTGTTTTTCATATTCTTTAGAACAGCTGCCTTTTCTCCTTCCACCAGCCCCGTAAGGGTCACTTCATTTTCTTGTTTACCAGGGGCATCTTCCAACCCTCAGGCTCCTATGGAAGCTACTCATGACCTCAGGAAAGCCTGGGAGTTTCGTTTAGAACTGGATTCCCAGCTGGTACCATGAGTCATTATAATGTCAAGAGAAAAGTCTGTTTCTTGAACCTTACATCAAGCCAGGCATTATATACAAATAGAGCTGGCTCGGTGCCTGTAGCACAGTGATTACAGCACCAGCCATATATACCGAGGCTGGCAGGTTCGAACCTGGCTGGGCCAGTTAAACAACAATGGCAATTGCAACAAAAAATAGCTCGGTGTTGTGGCGGGTGCCTGTAGTCCCAGCTACTTGGGAGGCTGAGGCAAGAGAATCACTTGAGCCCAAGAGTCGGAGGTTGCTGTGAGCTGTGACACCACAGCACTCTGCCTCAAAAATAAATAAATAAATAAATAAATAAATAAATAAATAAATAAATAAAATAGCAGAGCTGCCTCTTCAGGCTCAGAGACCTGGGGTGAATCCTGGCTCTGTCACAGACTTAGTTCTGAGATAGGGTTTTCTTATTTGGCAAGGGGGTGACAGAACCTTCTGTGTGGTGTTGGTGTGGAGGTGAGAGGAGCTGATGTCTGGAAGGGGCTTCAGGAAGTGGCTGGTGTGGAGGAAGCACCTGGATTGGAAATTGCTCATTTGGTTGCTGTAGCTCCCTTTGACTTGGTGTCGTCATTCTGATTTTACAGGCCTCTCCATAGCTTTGCTTCTGTCCGGATACCTTATGCTCAAAGTCCCTCAATGAAATATAGTGGTTAAGCCAGAGTTTGTCTGACTGCACATTCTTGCAGCTCTCTGCAGATGCCACGTATGGATGTGGTACTGAGACTCCACAAAACTAGGCTAATGGGTAAGGGTTGTACCCTGGAGGAGCTTATATTCTCATGGTTGCACAGCTGACACAGCTTCTCCCAACACAATGTGGTGTTGAGGAAAAGGGAAGTAAGGATTTGATAGGCTTGTTTTGAATTTTTTTTTTTTTTAAACCTTAAGGTGGATGTGGTACTACTGTACAAGCGGTGAGCTTGGCACAGTATTTAATAGATGCTAATGAGGAGGGAAGGCTGGAAGTCAAGGCATGGCGAAGGGGTCCCACACAAATATCTGGGTGTGGGGAGAAGAATCGAGATTAGATTAGATTTGGGGTGGAGTGGGGTTGTCCTCAAGATGTTCTTTCCTGATGCTGCTAGCATGGTGGCAGCCAGGCCATTTAACATGGCTGAGGTGTGGAGAGGAATGCTTGATGGCTTGCTCTTTGTCTTTAAATACCTTCATTATCACTTCATTCCCATCCTGATTTGGCCTCCACAGACCTGAGCTTGACTTTAATCTCCTCCCCTCAATCAGTCATTTATGGTTGCAACAGCAGCATTGCTTTGTGAGAACACTGATGCACCTGCCATCCCACTAGAGAGGGTGTGGGGTGTGCTGGGGATTGCTGTGGGCCTCTAGCCTTAGTCTACCTGTGTTGCCCTGCCCATTTTGAAGGTAATTGCCAGTCTGCTATGGTGCCTACTCTGCAGTGGCTTTTCTTTCTGCCACTTACATCCTATTTCTTAAAGAGAGTCCTTTGAATCACTGCAAGTATTTTTTTTTTCCTGATAGCCTAGCAAGTATGATCTTGTTTTAATGGTTGAAGTATGTTAAAATGAGCAGGTGAGCTGTTCGAAGTGAATGAATAGGCCTAGGCAAGTGGGAAAGAAAAGGCCGGCCAGTAAAGTGGTAATTGTACTTACTTGCAGGTGATTAATTTGTCAGGAATCTCTGTTTATGTGGACTAAGCTGTAATGACTGCCTTGCAGTGATTCAGCCTGAACTCCCATTGCTTAGATGGCAGACCCAGTGCTGCCTGGGGGTGGGGGAGGAATACCTGTATCTATCAAATTTCCTCTAAGTACAGCAATAGGATTTACACTCTTAAAGGTCATACTGCTGGGGAGGAGGTGTTTACTTGGGCTCATTGCTTGGTCAGTTTTTTCTCTCACATACAGTCCATGCTCTCCTGAGCCTGGTTTAATTGTTTGATGTTTAATGAGATTCCACAAATAGTATCCCACCTGAAGCAGACCTATGAGTCCTCTGGATCAGAGAGGCTTTCTCATTGAAGCCAGTGAGAGGTGTTTTGTGGTTGGGGCGTGATGTCTCAGAGGAAGACTGAGTTCCTGCTCACATGTCTTCTCCAGTTGTCACACTCCACGTGTGGTGTGCATTTAAGTTCTGGCATCTGTACCCAGATGGAGCTTGTTGGGGCATTTAGCTGGCCAAACAATGTTAGCTTGTTGCTTATGGTGAGAACTAGAACTTTCCAGGTGCAGACTCCAGTGGACAGGCTGACCCATCCTATGAAAAGTCCACCTTAGAAGCCAACTAGGCAACCCTGGCATCGGAGCAAGAGGATGTCAGTGGGTACTCTTACTGTGTCTGTCGGGGCTGTGACGCTTCCATGTTGATCTCCTCAATTCACACCTTCCATTTGGGCCACTGGCAGGACTGTTCCCTCCTATCTCCTCTCCCCTAGGTGGTGGTGGAGATATGCTGATAAATTTTTTAGAGTCTTTAGAGTACCTTTTCCTTCTGCAGAAGTAGTTTTTTGGATAAAACTCATCAGATTATTGCTGTGACCAGGCTAATAAAGTGAATTGATTTTCATCATTTCTTAAGAAGAATTTTATTACGTTTTCTGGATTTCTGAGGTTAGTGGCCATGATCAGACTTGATGTTATTCCCAGACCCTCTCAGCTCCATGTTTACTTGGCTCAGTGTATTGCCCACATTCCCTGCTCCCCAGCCGTTCCTTTTGGTGGGCAGCACACTCCATAATGTGTTTGTGGGCTCCATGCTTTGTCTCTGTTGCTCTCTCGGATGGGGTGAGCTCCCTCATGTTTTGTTTTCTAAATTAGGTCTGAATGTTATAAAGCCTCACAGCTGCCTCAGAGTATGTAACTTCTTTTCAGCTGTTTGTGGCTTGACTTTAAAAAAAAAAAAAAAAAAAAAAATCTTTGTATAGTTTTTTCCTGCCTGAAAATATAATAATGAGCCAGTCATGATTGAACTCTCCTATGCTGGGCACTATGCTAAGGTTCACATGTATCACCTCATGTGACCCTCACAATACACATTGTAGGGGAGATACTAACATTTCTACTATCTAGATGAGGCAACTCGAGAGACAGCACTTATGTAGCCTACCATAGGCCACAAAGCTGCTGCAGGGATTCAGAGCCCTGGCTCTTAACCACAGGGCTATGCTACTGGCCATAAGTAAGTGGAGAAAGCTGGCACCTCAACGTAGAGGGTCAGAGATTTGTTTTACCCCTCTTCCCAGGGAGACGGGTGTGTGTGTGTGTGTGTGTCCTCTTCCCTTTTTACAGTTCCAGGTATATATACCTTTATGAGTATTCATTAGGTCTCTCATTCTTATTTTACTTGCATTTCATTCATAGGAGGAAAATGTTTATTACCCATTTCTCTTTTAGGACAGAGTCTCACTCTGTCACCCTGGGAGGAGTGCCATGGTGTCATAGCTCACAGTAGCCTCAAATTCTTGGGCTCAGGTGATCCTCTTACCTTAGTATCCTGAGTAGCTGGGCACCTGCCACCATGCCTGCTAGTTTTTCTGTTTTTAGCAGAGATGGAGTCTTGCTTTTGCTCAGCCTGGTCTTGAACTCCTGAGCTCAGGAGATCCTTTTTCCTTGGCCACCCAGAGTGCTAGGATTGGGATTATCCTAATCCTGAGCCACTGCACCTGGTCAATCTTACCCATTTCTTAAGAGCAACATGTAGAAACACTTTTTGATTTGCTATGGCATGTTTATTACATATGCTAAGGTTCTGTACACTGTGTGGTGGTGTATACTCTGTAGCTGTGCTGATGATAATGCAGTCATAAATTGACTTTATCTCCTGATCAAGCTTGACTTCATCTAGTTTTTCTGTAAAAAACTGTGAAGCCCCTACTGTGGGTGGAATTCAAATGCCTAACTGGGATAATGTCCCATACAGAGTGTCACAGAATGGGGAGTATTGAACTGCACCTCAAAGAATGTTATATGGGAGTTTGGCAAACAGAAAAGAGGAAGCTAGGTAGAGGACAGTGGTGCAAAGTCTGGAATCTTTGGGTGTCAGAATAGCTAAAAACTTGCACACAGGGTAGGTGTGAATGAAGGAGAAGGGAGGAAGGACACAACTGAGGCTAAACCTTTATTCTTTAGGAGCGACCAGCTCTTGAAATATTAGTAAGAGGAGTGGTATGTAAAATGATTTGATTTGTGTCTTAGGAAGATCACTTAGGCTAGATGGGAGGGATGTGGGAGGTAGATCAGTGAAAAGAGGACGGGTGGAGTTGAGGCAGAACTGATGTCTGTGGTGACTGGGAGGCCTGGATGAAGGAAGACAAGTCACAGATGACAGATACGGTTCAGCATGGAAGGACGGACAGATTTGATGCCCCTGATAGGTAGAGGAATGGGCAGTGTTGGAAGGGAAAACAAGAACTCAGTTTGCTTGGAGTGTGGAGACTATGTGTTGGATATTAGGCGCCATTCAGGGGTAATTGGGAATTACAGGCTGAGGAGTGACAGGACCCTGGAGATAACCAGTATCGAGGGAGCAGGCAGAAGAGGACCCTGAGGAAGGCAAGTTAGCCTCTTAGTGCACCACGGCTGGTGGGGGAGTGCAGAGTGTCAGACTACAGAGAAGATTAAAAAAGAATGAAAGAGGCTTTTATTATGAGCCTTCATTGTATCATCCTTGATAGTCATGTAGCCATAAAAGGTTATAAAAGAAAAAAAGAGTCTGAGTGTATGAATGAAGGCTTAGTCTAAAAATGTTAGCACTGAGGCCAGTGGTCTCCAAAAGCCTTTTTCATCAGTTGGCTTAAGAACATCCATTGTCTGTGGGAACAGCAAAAATTAGTTGACAGAGATGACCCATAGGTTCCTTGACCTAAGAGCCTATAGCTCTGGAGTGTCTTAATTTGAGGGAGAGGAAGACTATCTCTGGTTTTCAAGGGTGCTGGAGAGGTGCCTCCAGTGGCTGTCATGCTAGCTGTGTAGGGCTGTGTTTCTGGGAGGGCTGCGTACCTAGGACAGCTGGTCTGAATCTTAGAAGCATGGACATTTTCATAAGTCTAATAGGGGCATCTGGCTGCAGTCATGTGTAGACCAAACATCGAAGACAGTTCTGCGTGGGTGGGTGTGGGGCAGATATTTGTCCACTATAGAAGTTCTTACTGAGTGTCTTTAAGAGGGAGTTGGATAGATTTACTCATTCCCTTCTTGCTACAGATTCTATGGAAGTGAAACCTATCATGACCAGAAAGTTGCGGAGGCGACCAAATGATCCTGTCCCTATCCCAGACAAGAGGAGGAAACCTGCTCCTGATATCCATTTGCATTAAGCTTTAATCACTTTTTTTCTCAAGATGATTGAATCCTTTGGTTATCCATCTGATAGAGTATACATGGCCCTTGGTCCTATAGGAACTAGTAAGAATTGATTGGAAAGCATGTATAAAATATCTGTGGGATAGGGATTGGTCTTTTTGCTATAAGAGTTCTCAACTGGTTTTGGTGGGAGAGATTAATAATAGTTATTTGCAAGGGTACTTTGTGTTGGAAGTTCAGCCTGGCCTTAACACTAACTTCAAAATTCAGAGGCATCTGAAGACGGATGTGCATTACTTTCCCCACCTGTAATTTTCTACCTTCTGCCTGTAAAATGAGGACAGTAGTATCTGATTTTATGTGCCTCAGTTCTCTGTGTCCCTAAAATAGTAGATTGCAAACTGTTTTTAAATTAAAGCAAATGAGATTTCAGTTAGACATAAAGAAGCTTTTTAATCATGGAGATGGTAACAGGACCAGGACACATGGAGAAGTGTTCTTTCTATTCTCCTAGAGGAGATAATGAGTAGCCCTTTGCCCAAAATGATTATTTGTCTGCCACCAGGAAAGGGGATAACTTCAGGTCCCTTCACCTTCACAACTGAGCATTTAAGTTGCTGGGGAAGATTAACCTTACCGTGTGTGTGTGCGTGTGCAAGTCTGTAGATCTTTGGAACAGAAGCACTTTATAAATTAATGATAAAATGATGAAATTCTTATTTTGCTATTTCCCGTGTTCTTGCTACTATCATAGATAACTAATGAATCTTATTCCACTTTCCCATCACAGCAATTTGTAAGGTGAGGGATATGAATTCTTTTATAGACCTAAGCACCATGACAATTTAGTAGGAGAGTAAGAAATTTCAGAGAAGCAAACTATTATTCTAAAAACATTATTTAACATAGTCATACTTTGTAAATTCAAAAATGCTGGTACCATTTTGTTGATTACTCTTTAGCAGCCAGACTTTTCAGACATACTCCTTTAACTCTCGACACCCCAGCTAAACTATTTGTTAACAGATGAACAGATCATGGAGGATCTAAGGACATTAAATAAGGTACAGTTTGATTTTTAAAAGTATTTTTATTTATTTGAAAGCTCAGGCTTGATGGTTTTCCACTTTATCTTGTTTATAATGTTACTTGTTAAATCGTGATACCTTTGACACCTGAAGTTTCATCTGAAATGATTTTCTCTAAGATTTTTTGTTGTTGTTCTTCCTACAGCTTAAGTCACCCAAGAGACCAGGTGAGTGCATGATGTATTGGCATCTGTGCAATCTTTTCATCGCGGTGTTGGGAAAGCATGCGAGTACCTGTCAGGGAATTGTTGCAATTGTCAAAAATGTCCATCATTTGCCTAAGAGTAATCATCATGAAAAGTTAAGGGAACCTTAAGTGCACCCATCCCGGAATTTTTTTTTTTTTAACCCTACTGTGTCATTTTTGTCTTTTGCTTATAATTGATTATGACCAGCTGGTAAAGATTTCCTTCTGACTAGGTGTCAGGCATAAGGTTTAAGTACACATCTGTTTTTGAAAATGAAACCAGAGAGATTTTTTGGTATTACTTGATATCTGGGGTTAGGTCCTGTGGACAGTGCTGTTCTAGCAGATTTTTATGGCCTGGCTCTGGTAAAACATTTGCAGGCTGCTCCCAGTCATGGTTATTAGACGAGGCCAGTTCACAGTGGTTCCTTCCAGAACAGCACTTGAGAGTCAGTGCAACTAGAACTCTGAATTGGTAATGTCTTCTCTCTCTCTCTCTTTTTTTTTTTTAAAGTACTGTGATTACTCACAACATCCCTCTATTCACTGAGTCTTCTGGAGAAAAAACAAGATTTTTGTTTCTCTAGTTAATGTCTCCCTGGGGTCACAGTGGTCCACAGTGACACCCTGAGCTTCTGAGGGATTATGTGGAGGGGGTTATGTGAATAAGTGTGTGAATTTAGATCATTTGAACCCACCATAGTTCTAGAAATAGTTTCATTTTTAAAAAGGTTTTCATATTAGACTTTCCCTTTTGGGCTTCTGAAGATCACCAGGGTTTTATCCTATTCTGAGTGATCTGTGCATTTGCACATTTGACCTTCACCTTGCTGAGCCTCAAGGTTTCTCCTTTATTTGGTGAGGTTAATTTGTGCCTGGCCTACCTCACAGGGTTGCTTTGAGGATCAATTTAGATGTAATATACAAGAATTTTGTTGCATTCCCATGCATTACCGCTGTAAGGGCTTGAGCATGCTTGTTACCACTTTCGGATAGTGTTTCAATTAAGGTATGTTATCTGGTGGACTCATGCATGCTTAGTCATTTAAGTATCTCTGGTTCCTCTAGCTTCCCCATCCTCTCCTGAACATTTGCCTGCCACACCTGCAGAGTCTCCAGCCCAGAGATTTGAAGCTCGGATAGAAGATGGCAAACTGTACTATGATAAAAGATGGTATGTTATGGGAAAACCTGGGCTACTTCTCAGGGTCTCACAGGAAGTACTTGGAAATAGGACTATAGGTCCAGAGCATGGCTGCTGGCTTAACTTACATAGTACTAAAAGTGGGATCCCATTTAAAAATGTATAAGCTGGCATCTGATGGATACTTCTGTGAGAGCTCTGAAAGAGGTATTTCCCAGAAGCGTGTTCTGATCATGGCCTCTTTTCCTCTCCTGGCTGCTGTCACTGTACTGACATCTTTTGTGGTGCCCCCTGCCAATGGGATATATGTCCCCCTCTGTCTCTCCTTAACTTTGTCCCTGTGTGCTTAAGTTAATAAGTGTTCTTCAGATAACAGGAATTTCTAGTCAAATTAGTAGATGATCACATTAAGATAAACGGGTTTCTTCTTTATAGCCCTTTTTTGCGTTCAGTGACATGGCTAACGTGCACCGTTAATTTCTAAGATGTTATTAGGTATTTCTGTTTGATGCCACATCATTTTCTCATGCATCATCCTGTTGCAAAAAGTGTTCCAGGAAACTTACCTGGGGGAATTGTGTATTGAAACATTCTTAAAATAGTCTGTTTGAAACTTCAGAACACCAGTGATTTTTATTGGGAAGGAAATGGCAAAACAATATGAAAGAACTTTAAAAGCTCATACTTTTACTCATTCAACAAATATTTATTATCTGCCCTGTGTTAGGCATTCTGCTAGGTTTTTTTTGGAAACAGAGTCTTCCTTTTTGCCCTTGGTGGAGGGCTGTGGCATCATAGATCACAGCAGCCACAAACTGTTAGGCTGAACGTGATTCTTTTGCCTCAGCCTCCCTGGTCGCTAGGACTACAGGCGCCTACCACCACGTCTTCCTATTTTTTAGAGATGGGGTCTCAATCTTGCTCAGGCTTATTTCGAACTCCTGAGCTCACACAATCCACTTGCCTCGACCTCCCTGAGTGCTAGGATTACAGGTCTGAGCCACTGCTCCCGGCTGCTAGGTATTAAATCACCGTGGGTCCTGCCATCTTTTCACAGATCTTTGAATTCTGATACATTTCTTTCAATTCTTTGTCTACAGGCCGGCATAGTCAAGTCCCATGGACACGTGGATTGTTCAGCTTTTCCACTTGGTTACTTTGAGAATGTTTTTCTAGGTTACCATTATGGTCTTTGTAATGATGACTTGTAATGGAAGGACCCTTTGAGTTTCAATATATTTAACCAAAAGTTCCAAGATTAGGATAATGGTTATTTTGAATTTTTTGAACTTTCTTAAAAAGACCCCAACATTATATTGGTTGGGTACCTTTTAATATTGTACTTATCAAAAATGGTTAGAGATCTAGTCATGCCTGAAATAAATCATTTCTACTTATCAATTACACTGAGTTAATTACTCAGTGGATGCTGGAGGACTGTAAGTCTCATCTTAGTGACTTTTGCCCCTCTGATTTTACTATTCTTCAAGAAGGTCAGTTATTATAGTATGGCTACCTTGATGTTGCGTATCAGAATATGCCACTAGGTGGCAGGCACTAACAGCGCAACACACTGAGAAGGGGAAAATACAATGAAAAACGTTTATAATAATGGAAACCAAACAGCCTTTAAAGATCAGGCCCACACGTAAGAACCATCTTTGAAAATGATGAGATCTCTCAACTAACATTTTATGGATCTGTGAGTCTTAATGCTGTGTGATGTTTCAAATTATGTTCATTTTGTACTTGTGTCGCCTTGGATCTTCCTCTTTTTAGGCTTACTCCTCAGACTTTATGAGATGTTGTCTTCAGGGTGAAATGCATTAAAATAAAATTCTTATTTTTTTTTTTTATTATTTTTTTTTATTATAGATAAAAATATGCACCATAGATGTGGCCCAACCCATCACCCTTTCTCCACCCAAACCTCTTATTTTTTTAAATAAAGGATCTGCCCTGTCTAGTGTTTCATAATGTAAACAGAGTGGTCAAGTTTGATGTTTTAGACCTCCTAAGCATTTTGTAGGAATTTTCTTCTGTCATCTTTCTCACAGTTAAGCAGAAATTTAAAAAGTAATGTCTCTGGAACCACTTTACTATTTTAGTGAATTTATAGTTGCTTAATCTATTGTTAAATATGCCTAGAGAATGCTGTTTTCTCCTGTATTCTGTATATTTTTATTTTTTTGGTCTTGACAATCAGAGTACATAATGCGTTTGTTGAAAGGTGGGTCCCTCCTTTCCCGGATGATGAAAATGTTTCCAGGAGTTTTGGCCGGGGCTTCCACTGGTGCACAGCCAACCTTTCCCATCTCACCAATGTTCTTGGTGTTTGGTTTTTGTATCCTTGCCAATACTGCACCTTTATTTTTCTTTCTTCTTCAACAGACATGGCCCGTGGCTGCGAGGTCAACTGAATCGCTTTATGCTCTTTCCAGTATTTTGGTGCAGCAGTATTTTTGGCAAAATAGGTTTTCTGACTCTTAAATGACTTCAGCAAAACGAATGTGATTCAGGCTTCCCATCCTGGTGTGGACACTTACCAAGCTACCTTTCATGTTGAAAGATAAGCATCTTCCCTTTGTCATTGTCTTAGATCAAGACATTTTATATCATGCTACAAGTTTGTTTTACATTTTGGTTTGGACGAATGGAACCCCTCTCAAAAAGTACAGTGAAAGTAGCTGCTATTTTAAAAGAGTTAACTAACTGATGGTGCTGTGGACTGTGTTTCCTCTTCTCATTTTAAATCTGGACCTGCCAATGTGCGTCAGAAATGAAGTCACCCACTTGCTCACGTGGATTTACACAAAAGACCGTTATCTCAATAGCCGGGCATTGTGGGGGGCGCCTGTAGTCCCTGCTACTTGGGAGGCTGAGGCAAGAGAATTGCTTGAGCCGAAGAGTTTGAGGTTGCTTTGAGCTATGATGCCCCTGCACTCTGTTGAGGATGACAAAGTGAGACTCTGTCTCAGAAAAAAAAAAAAAGACCATTAACTCAGAACAGTGAATATTTGACTCCTTGAAGTTCTGTAGATGTAACATCCATGTGTTTTTTTGGGAAATGAAGCATTACTATCAGGATTCTCTGTAGGATACAAAATTAATTTTCCTCCCTCCTTACACCACTTTTGGGTCCACCTTCTAAAGAAGTTGCTTTCTTCCAAAATAGTACAGTAGTGGTAATTCTGATTTGTTGGGTTTAATAGTAGAAGTGCAAAACTTTAAGCACTTAATTGTAGAGTTCCCAGGTCACAATTTCGATTAGTAATAAAGTATTAAAGTCAATTTGACATTTGAGGCTTATTCTCTGAGGCCATTAAAATTGGTTTGCTTAGCAGCTGAGTTGCAGTTTGTAAAATGGGTTGACTGGCAAAAAACATAATGCACATTTTTTAGTAATTTACTGCTATCGATATTGCTTTTTAACACATTTTATATCTAAATATATTTTGAATTCTTGTATCATTTATTATTTTTAAAAGGTAAAATTTTAAGACTGTCATACACACTTTATGAGGACTTTTCAGAGAATTCAGATAATTTAATAAGATTTGATATTCAGAGATAATGATTCCCCAAGACCATTGTGTGCTGCGTGAGAATTTCCTGAAGGTCCTAGAGACTGTGATTTGGGTCAGACCTGGGGATTAGTTGGTTTGGAAGTTGGCTGTTTTGGGAAGTGCCCACCTCTCTTGCAGAGCAAACGGGACTAATGGTGGACATTCACACCACCTCTGTATGGTGACCCTAGTGGAGGGAGATCTGGGGTGCATGTAGTCAGGTGCCCAAGTTCCAGATCACTGTTCAGCAGAAATAGACCAGAATGCATTGTTTGTTCTAGGTGTTCACTTTTTTTTTCTTTCTATTTTTAGTAGATATGAGGTCTCTCTCTCGCTCAGGTGATCTGCCTGCCTTGGCCTCCCAGAGTGCTAGGATTATAGGCGTAAACCTCCATGCCCAGCCTTCCTGGGTTCACTTTTAATCTAGTCAAATGTGTTGGGTCTGGGTTCTTAGTGCAACTAAAGGAAAATACATGTGTCTCATAAAAATTATTTGAATAAGGCCAGGTGAGGTGGCTCACACCTGTAATCCCAGAACTCTGGGAGGCTGAGGTGGCCGGATTGCCTGAGCTCACAACTAACCTGAGCTAGAGAGTGAGACCCCTCTCTAAAAATAGCTGGGCGTTGTGGCAGGTGCCTGTACTCCCAGCTACTTGGGAGGCCGAGGCAAGAGGTTCGCTTGAGCCCAAGAGTCTGAGGTTGCTGTGAGTTGATGACGCCAGGGCACTTTACCAAGGGTGACAAAGTGAGACTCTACCAAAAAAAAAAAAAAAAAAAAAAAAATTATTTGAATAGTCTTTCACAGTCAGTGGTTTCCTTTAGCAGACCTTTGTGGCAATTAATTTTCTTTTTACCTCATGTTTATCATCTAGCTATTTTCATGACTTATGAAAATATTTGCTTTTTAACATAATATTCATTCTTAAAAAGGAAGCTATACAATAAACAAATACCATTATTTACATTTTTATAAAATTTAATATGTATTTACTCATTTTTTTGTGTGTATAATACACAGGTAACATCATATATTTTATTACAAACACAGAAATATTGTGGACATAGTTTTCTCCTCCACTTAACAGTATATTGAGCATGTTTCTATGCTAGTAATAAACTCTGCATCTCACCCATGACCTTACTTTATTAAAGTGTTGAGTGTGACTTGAGGCTAGTTGTGTTTTGTGTTGTGTTTTTATCTCTTTAATAATTCAGAATCCCTATAGAATAACTTGAGTGCTCTCTTTCCTCTGTATTTTCATTTCAACCGTTAACTGAGGATTTTACTGTTTACATAGGGTAGTTGCCTTAGATGTGGGAGAGAGACCAAGAGAAGTGTTAGAGTGTTTTCATGAACTAATTTAGCCTTCTCATGCATTCTATAATTTGGACCTTGTGTTATTACATGTTTAGCATAAATGAAGGTCCCTGACCCAGTTTACTGATGCATGGCCAAAAGTAGCTTTAAAACTTGAGTCTAAACCAATCTCACTATTCTAATTGCATTTAAAATTCATTTTCTTTTAACAGTATTTTCAAGAAATAGACTTGGAACCCTGAGTTTTCAGCTCCTAAGTAACAGGGTTAAAGAGCACTCTGGAACCTAGATTGGAAAAAGCTCATATGGGATTAAAGTATATCCTTTACCATGATATTTGAGCAGTAGGGAATTTCATTAGACAAAATGGAGTCTGTCTTCTTTCCCTAGAGAAATAATAATATGTAATACTTTGCTGAGAAGGTCTTTTTGTAGAATTTACATGAGCTTTTGAGTCTGTTTAACTGTGTCCATTTAGCAGATCTCTGTAGCCAAAATGAACCAAAGATTATGTTCTTGACTGAGCTAGGGCTGGCCAGGCTGGCTGGGGCTGCTTGTAGCAGCTCAGCTAAATGTTTCCAACTTTTGTAATCCAGCAGCTGCTGCTTCATCCTGTAGCACCTGTGGTTGTCCCATATGGCTTTATGCCCTTGCACATTCACTTTGATCCTTAGCCTTGTCCCTGAATGTCTAGAAGTTAGCAGTGACGGTGCACTGCAGGCCAAGAGAATAGATACAGGAGGTGAAAAGGAAGCGTCTGTCTTTCCTCCTCTGATCACAGGAGCTTTCGCACTGTCCAGACCAAATCAGATACCCTTTGGTGTATAGCTGGATGCTTGGAACGTCTTCTGATGAGCACGTACCAGGTGTGACTATTTAATGTTCTTTGTCCCTACTGTATTTGAAGCTCTGTGGTAGCAGAGACCTTGTGACCTTGTTCACTTTCTTCAATCTCCAGCGTAATCAATGGTATACACTTAGTGCTTAATGAGTATTTTTTAATGATTAACTAAAGTCAGGCCTGAATTTAGCCTACTTTCTTTTTGGTGACATATTTGAACAAATGAAACGAGTAACAGTTGTTCCAACCTGTTTTGTCCATCCAACTTTCAATGTTTTAGGGTGGGGCCAGAAAATGGAAACAGGTTTTACTTTAAAACTTTGAATTTACTTTTGAATTGGGTCATATAGTCCATATAAAAAGGAAAAATGTGTGGCTTTTCTAACCCTTTCCTCAGCATCCCACCTCTTTCCCCTTTGCAGACGGACTAAGGAATATAAACTTTAGATCTACAGAAAGATTAGGAGGTCATCTAATCGGATCCAGTGATAGGAGCCTTGAAATTAAACCCTCTGGAATCGAGGCTCTTCTCCAAATATAAATTATTAAGACTTTTTAAATTGTAGTTTTTGTTGTGGTAGTGTTTTATTTCTTTCTTTCCTCCCTGCCACCTTTATAAAGATAACGTACCTTGTTTTTGTCAGGTACCACAAGAGCCAAGCCATCTATCTGGAGTCAAAGGACAACCAGAAACTGAGCTGTGTGATTAGCTCTGTCGGAGCCAATGAGGTAGGAACTACACTCCTTCACCCTTAGGAAGGCAAAATGTGCTTTGAAGTGTTGAAAATATGATAAACCTGAAATGAAAGTGCCACAAAGAAAGTACAGTGGAATCATATCTTATATGTGGATTAGATTCTAAAGTCAGCACTTTTAGGCAGAAATTGCACATAGTCAAAATTGCCCTTGAAAACCCCTTACATTTTCTTGATTGTAGTACATGCAGATTTGTAAATAGCTGGTGGTATTTGTGAACGCCCTATACAGTAATTGATTAGGGAACCACTGAACTACACGATAGGAAAGAACAGAAGGCAAGTCTGCACAACATCTATACATTCAAATCCTGCTTCTTTTTAAGGTAATCATCTTCTCAGCGTGGAGCTTACCTGTGGAGCATACTCTCTCCTGGTTTTATTTTTTTAGAACTTTCACACATACCAATAGATTTGTTTCTTGCTTCAAAGATTTAATGAGGCACTTAGCATAGGATCTAGTATCCAGTAAGTGCTCACTAAATGGGGTTGGCCTGCTTCAGCCCACATGCTGCTCCTAGTCCACTGTCTTTCCTGTCTGATGTGTCCCATTGTGCCTCTGAACAGTGGGCTGCCAGGTTCATGGCCTTGGGTATTGGTTTCTTGGCTTCACTTCTACAGGATGTGTTCAGCTCAGAGCAATGCACCTGAAGCCTTGTGAATTCTCCAAGTGGCCCCTCATTAGGAGCATGTCCACAATGTGTAACTCACGTTGTTGGTAGTTAAAGTTTAAAACTTTAATAGGTGGATTGGCTTGATCTTTTATCAGTCCACAAAAAAGAAATTGATTTTTACGTATCTACACTCTGTAACTTATTTGTGCCAGTGCACAGTAAATCTAATGAAACTGGATTATGAAATAACTTAAGCCTCTTCTGTTCTCTCAGCTTCTTGAATTGGAACGGCCCTGATAACGTGACTGGTTTGCCAAATGATTGTTTACTTAAAAAGTTACAGAGTGCCATCTGGGTAAATGAATGTCATTCTTTGGGCTGAGGTTCCATGAGTCACCTCAAACCAAGTCAAAACCAGAACAAGGGATCTAATAGACCTCCTGTTCCTTAACCAAGAGGTGTTGTGAAGTCCTGATAGAGCATTTCTACCTGGCTGTGCAGGATGCTGCACATACCACATGTGGCCCTCTAGTACCTAAACCTAACTTCAGAACCAGTGCATTATTCTCCTCGGTGACACCTGAAGATTATCAGTAGAATAGAAATGCAAGTTCTTTCCTCTGTTGAATATTATTAATTTTTAACATAATGGAGTGTCAGTGAGATCTGCCAAAGAAATGATGACACTGAGAGATGTCTCCTGTAGAGGAGGCGCCTCAGTGCCTTGGAGGCATGCAACTTTGGTAACACGGAAACACTTCTCATTTCTTGGAAGTGTTCTGCTTGTTTTTCAAATGAAATCCTAGATGGCACTGGGTCTATTTGGCTTTAGCATAAATGAGCTTTAAGCAGGTTTGGTGGTAGATGGATCTGAACACGTTGGTAGCACCTTGATTTAGCCCTCCGTGAGGTCACTTTTCAAAAAGGTTCTGCAAGGTCCTTTAGAAGCTTAGCTTTATGTGAGATCTTTAACTTATTTTTAAACCAGTACATTTGATTTAAAGCCTTTATTGCTAAGTAATCACATGAAAGAAATTGAAATGAAACTGAGAATAAGGTTTTTTAAATCTGAAAATGGAGTTGGGGAGGAAGGAGATATGCCTATAAACTTGTATATGTGGGTGAAATGTAGGCCTTTTAACAAAACCAGACTTTTGGCTTCGTTTAATTGCATGTTACAGAAAGACAGAGAAGAGTCAGTGACTGGTTTAATAGAGGACAGCGAGGGGCTTTGATGTCAGGCTCCAGAATTGACATCAGGACAAGTGATTCAGCCTTGCTGAGCTTTGGTTCCCTCTTCTATGGAATGGGGCCAGTGACAGTACTTACTTCACAGAGTTATTCTGAGGGTGAAAAAGCTCATTTTGATCAGTGCAATGTCTAGCACACAGTAAGAGCTCAGGAACCCTGGCTTGGTGGAGTCAGCTGACTGGCGGCAGCTCTCCTTCCTGTCCCCTGCTGCAGGTTGACGCTTACCGAGTGCACTTGTCAGCCCTGGCAGTCCACATGTGAGAAATCTGATGCCATCTGTTGGAGAGGAGTATGGGAGGGAAGGCTGTCATGAGCTCTTCAGCCTTCCTATGATTGTAGTTGGTCCCCAAGCTCACTCATGGGCATCTTTTCTATTGTTGGTATTTTCCCCTTCTTTTTCTGTCACAAGTATTACTCTTTGCTGCCAGGAAATCAGAGTATTGAAAAGCTACATAAAAAGGAAGTCCCTTGGGGCAAGGAAAATATTTCCAAATTTAATTGAAAGTTTATGTTCATGCCTGTGTTTCTAGTGTCGATAACGCTCTAACCAAAACAAATTTAAGAGTCTTGAAGATCAAGGCAAAAATGGTGCCTAAGATCACTGTGCTTTCCATTTTCATAATCAAAGGTGTGAGAGAGATGTCTGGGAGAAGTGAGTTCAGGGCTAATGCTTGTTCCTCCACCAGAAGCTTGCTTTTACGATGGCCAAAGGTCAGAGAGATTTTTGTGAAATCTTCGGAGGTTGAGATGGTTCATTTAAGCAAGAGGTAGCCAGTTTTCTGTTCAAATGGAACTCAGGCAAATACCTGGATGCTCTGGGAGATTTGTTCTTCATATTTCTTACCCTCTCACATCTTGCTCCCTTTCCTCTCTCCTACAGATCTGGGTGAGGAAGACCAGCGACAGCACTAAGATGAGGATCTACTTAGGCCAGCTTCAGCGTGGGCTCTTTGTTATCCGCCGGCGGTCAGCAGCTTGACTTTCTACAGTGTTCTTTTTCCCATGACCCTTCCAGAGTGGTTTTTGTTTTTGTTTTGTTTTGTTTTCTTTTTAATAGAAAATTTCTAACTTACTGGGAGTAGCTCCCTGGCCTTGGAAATGGAGAACACGGTCATGGATTCTCAAGGCACATTAGTGGCCGGCCACTTTCATCCTGTCTTTTCTGCCTCGACTTCTTCCAGACATCAGTCAGCATAGGACTGTTTTATTCTCAGGAGTATTTGGGGGTTTGACTTAGTTTTTCCTTTTATTTCTTTATTTTTTGCTTACACTTTGTCTTTTTTTTTGGCCTGCTTTGAGTTTGAAGGGGCAGCTTTTTCCATTCATTATCTTTAGGTCTTTCCACCATGGAGAAGAACAGGACGGGATACAATCTACAGGGCATTTTCATGTTTTGAATCTGATTAGTGGATCACGTAGTTAACTTCTTTTGTCAAACCCAATTCACTATTTTCCCAGAAGCTGGGGGCAGGGGTCCTAGCAGATGGAGATTAATTCTCTTGGCTGTCAGCATTCTCAGAGAAGTAAACGGCTTGTGTAAAATTTGGTGCATGCCTTCCATTCCGCTGGCTGAACAATGGAAAAATTTGTCTGGGAGACCAGGTGCACTGAAGTAAATGGGGTGAGGGAGGGGACCTTTCATATTCGTAATGTGCTAAAGTTACCATATTTTAAAATGTTATTTAATGCAGGTGATTTATTCAGACACATTTGTTTTAGCTCAAGCTGGAGCAAGAAGTGGTCATTTCAGGAAGTTTTCATTTGTAATTCCTTTCTCCCCTATTCCCAAGTAGATAGAAGTGGTATGTGCCACAGGCTAATTATCTGGGTAATCTCCAGTAGGTAGGCAGGTGAGAGTGATAGTGCCATAATCAGTGATCTGTAGACTGCTATGCATAATTCAGGTTTCGCTCTTGTTGCTGGTGCCATTATCACATGTTGGCCCTTCCAAACCTGTGGAACCTCATTGTAGGCAGTGAGCCACCTGTAGACTCCCAGGAGATGTATAGTCCAGGTTGAAGACAAGGGAAGCTCTGCTGTAGCTACCACTGAACCCGCACTCTGCCTGGTGGGTCCCATTGAAACAATCTTCCCTATGTTCCCTGGTCCTTCTCATTCCCATTTTTTTGAGAAGTGATTCATTGGGTGCTAGGATTTTCTGTACTCTAGTTGCCATCTTGGGGTGTTTAAAGGTGAAATTGCACTTAGAGCAACTGTCGACATCTCTATGGACAATCAGTTGACCTTACACATCCTAGGAAATCTTTGTAATTCCCTTGGTCTCAAGTGAGTCTCTTCTGTTGTCTCTTGAGGTACATACCCCAAAGCAAGTTTGGGTGCAACAAAAGACAAGTAAAGCTACCAAGCTGTGGCTTCCACAGAGACCAGACCTTACTGACTCAGCGTAAAGACTTGTACAGATAGATTTTTGTTTTAATTTAAAAATCCCTTTTCTTTTTCTCCCTTTTTTTTTCTTTCTGGTGTTGAAGTCTTATTTAGAAAACAGGATAAATGATGTTGTTATCAAAAGTTGTCTGGGCGTTCTGTGTTTCTTTTCTGCCTCCCACCCCCTTTATTTTGATGTTTGCTGCACTGAACCAGCCCACAGGACACAGAGCTTCACCTTTGTCCTTGATGGCCTTTGCTGTGAGGGGTGAGGGAGGACTTCTGTAGCTTGAACTGTCACTGTGGCGTGTGTAACATCGCATGTCAGGCAGCTAATAGTTGTCATCTAGCACCCTGGGATGGAGATTTATTTACATGTATGTATTCAGTATGTTTTACCATGAGAAGGTGGATTCTTTTATTTATTTATTTATTTATTTTTTCCAGGATCATCTTCCTTATCCTAATAGTATACCAAAGTTTGTTTTTATTGTAAAGGATTGTATAGGTAACCACTGGGGGTTCCACCTCGAAGCAGGGGACAAGTTGCCTTTTTTCTCACCTTGCCTGGTAGCACCTTTGTGCTTTTGTGAAGTATTTATTTGAAGACCAAGGTGTGGGCACTTTTGCCTTCTCTCTATCACTTTTGAGGGTATTTGAGGCTGTGCCGAGACATGGTCTTGACCCCACCCACCACTGCCTTCTCAGTGTCCTCACGACCCTTAATCATGGCCTTGTGGAAATTGGGGAAAATTTGAAGTAGACTCAGGACACAGCATAATAAATTATGTTCCTATTCCCAGAAGAATTAATTTTTTATTTAGTTACTCCAGAGGTGGAAACTCAATATTTGAACCTTTCTGACTGGCCTCTGCAGTAGCCAGGGGCAGAAGGAGCCTCTCGCCTGTGATGGACAGAAGCCTAACTGAAGCCAGAAGCCTAGGCTGTGAGGTTCCTAGAGGAGGAGCCTGGCCTTTCAGCC
Organism: Loris lydekkerianus; assembly: GCA_963574355.1. Taxonomy (NCBI): domain Eukaryota; kingdom Metazoa; phylum Chordata; class Mammalia; order Primates; family Lorisidae; genus Loris; species Loris lydekkerianus. Next base: position 56,828 of record CAUYPK010022503.1, read on the forward strand.
TAGGTGATGATTCTTATTCCAAAAGGTCTTTGTCTCTGGCTAGACCCCAGGGCACCCCATGAATTCCAAGTTTAAGCTGTTCCCTGCAAGTGATTCTTTGAAAAAGGTTTGATCCAGATCTCAGAGGCCGTTGTGTAAATCAAGCTGTATGTGTTTTGTTAGAGGCAGCTGCCTCGGGCATTATGCACAATATTTTTGGTGGATGTGTGCCATTATTTATTTTGCCTCTGTCTGGGGTTTTTTTGTGTGCACCCCCCTCTACCCCTTTCTCTCCAAGACAATTCCCTCTTAAACAGTTTCCAGATAGATTTCTGTAACCATACCAAAGCCAACATGTTCTCATTCATTTGGATACAGTATTTATGGATGTCTGACTACCTAACTTAATACTTCCTTTTAAAGAAACTGAAGCCAGTGTAAGATCTGGAGGTTGCTGCAAATCAGGCCACCTGTATTTGTGTACGAGACCCCGTGTTCAGGACTCAGTAGCTTTTCTAAGAGAAATATGGGGAGTGGGGAAGGGTTTGATTGCATTTTTTTGCTTAATTCTTAGGGGATGGGGGAATCCCATTTTTTATGATATTTTTGGTTTTCTTTTAATATTTCCTTTTAGCCTTGAATTTTTGCTAAATGTCTCCTGATTTAGTTTTTCTTCCTCATCTGAGAATTTAAAGTCTCAATACTTAAATGTTACGCCAATTTTTCCAAAGAGTTAAAACCACTTTAATACCAGAATATGGTAAATTTGCAGACATTTCAAATAGCTGGTGGGCTTTTTATATAACACCATTAACTAGTACCATTAAATGTTCTGAGAGGTGAATGTAAAATGTAAAAAGTATAGGTTTTTCTTTTTAATAACAATAAACTTTCAAAGAGAAAACCAGCATGTAGCCTGTATTGTATTATTGATTTGAGATGATTGAAAGTTTTTTTTTTTTCATTTCTTTATTTTTTATTGTTGGGAATTCATTGAGGGTACAATAAACCAGGTTACACTGATTGCATTTTTTAGGTAAAGTCCCTCTTACAATCGTGTCTTGTGAAATTTTTTTTTTTTTAGGTTGTCAATCCATTGATTTGGGGTAAGGAAATTAAGGCAGAAGAAGGGATTCTAGACATATATTTGTTACCAGTGAAGAGTAAGATGTAGAGTATGGTCAGAAAGGCTCACACTCAATTTTATAAAGAGAAGTATAGAGTGCTTTTTTTTTTTTTTTGATGGAGACAGGATCTCGCTCTGTCACATAGGTCGGGAATGCAGTCAGTGGTGTCATCATAGCTAACTGCAGCCTTAGGCTAGTGGACTTGAAAGAACCTTCTGCCTCATCCTCTCAAGTAAAGTGTGCACTACCACACCTGACTAATTTTTTTTGGTTTCTTTGTAGAGGTGGAGTCTTACTATGTTGCCCAGGCTGATCTTGAATTCCTGGCCTCAAAAGAAGGCATCCAAAGGTGCCAGAATTACAGATATTACAAATGTGAGCTGAGAGGTACCAGAATAGAATTGGGGTTTGGAGGGAAAAATGTAAAAAGCAGAACAGGCCAGTCCAGGGATTTATTAGAAGAGAGAAAGTGCAGAGTGGAGTCTGACCAGGAGTCCGCTCACTCTCACAGTTTCAAGAGGCTTTTATTAGTGTAGTTGGAATGAAGGAGAGGCATCATCTTTCTTCTGCAGAGCGAATGATGCTATATTAGGGACTGACCTTACAATTACTCCCTTTCGCCAAGGTGTTGATCTTGTACCAGGACCTTATCTCTCTAGTGTCATCCAGGACCAGGGTAGATTTCTGATGTTTCCCAGGAACACTGGCCTTGAGGGATTCCAAGAGTGTGGGGAGGGAGTTGCTGTAACCATGCCATTTGGGCTCTGACCTGCTTTCCCTCACTAGCTATCCTCTCAAAATGAGTAAACTTTTGTCAGGGTCCTGAGGATTTACAGGGATCTGGGGAGGGGGTTGTTATGGCTATTCTATTTGGTCTCTGGCCTGCTTTTCACCTGCTCTCTCCCCAAATGGCTGTACTCTAGTCATGGTCATGAGGATTTCTTCCCCACATGAGCCACCACATCTGGCCCAGTCTTGAGCTGTTGACCCTTGAATGTTGTGTACTCCCTTCTTGTTGGAGATGATAAAAGTAATTTATTTATTACTATTATTTTTGAGACAGAGTCTCACTTTGTCGCTCTCAGTAGAGTGCTGTGGCATCACAGCTCACAGTAACCTCAAACTCTTGGGCTTAAGTGATTCTCTTGCCTCAGCCTCCCAAGTAGTTGGGACTATAGGCACCCACCAGAATGCCCAGCTGTTTTTTCTTTCTTTTTCTTTTTCTTTTTCTTTTTTTTGGTTGCAATTGTCATTGTTGTTTTAGCCAGTCCGGGCCAGGTTTGAACCCGCCAGCCTCCGTGTATGTGGCTGGTGCCCTAACCACTGAGCTATAGTCATTCCTGATAAAAGTAATTTAATACTTGAGTAAATAAAATGGACCTTACGTGGAGAAAAACCTTGAAGTAAATGCATGACAGAGGATATTGTTCAATTGGTACATGATTAAGGAAGATGTTGCTCTTGGAACTTGAGATCAGTGCAATCTTAAGCAACAAATGATGGTGTGTGTACTGTTCCCTGAGATCAACTGACAAGGCTGCTTGCTGCCACAGGTGACTGGCCTGGCATGCCTGTGACCCAGTTGTGGCATACCATTGGGAAGGACTGCTTTAGGTGATGGAGAGAGATAGTTTTACTTTTTAATTTTTTTTTATTGTAATGGAAAATTCATAACAGAAATGAGCACAAATTTTAATTGTTGAAGTTCCTGAGAGTTCCTGAGAGCATCCATGTAACTAGCATCCAGATCAAGAAATATTACTAGAGCCCACAAGTCCCTTATGCTTCCTTCCAGCTGCTACTACTAACTAGTCTCTATTTTAATGACCTTAATCTTTGAGCTCTTGACCTGCTGGGTTCTTTCACAGTTGTTCTAGAACCAGGTACCTGGTATAGGCTAGAGACTGACCAGGGAGTTAAGAGCTGGCAGCAAAAGATGTGGCTAAATGGGTGCAGGAAAAACAGGTTCAGGTCAATACTTTTGCCTTCCTATTTGTCATGTAGTACCAGGACAAATGGGGCTTGTCCTTGATGTCATAGAGCACTTGATACTTGGTGTATGCCAAGCTCTGTGTTAAACTCTGCGTGAGAGGCATCTTCTGATAAACTCCCAATTTAAGGCTGGTGTATTAGAGGAATTAAATCTGAGTCTTTACTTCAGTTCTTTGAAATCCAGTGTTCTGCACTGTGCTTGGTACATAATAAATATGTTATTTGGCAAATGACATTAGTGGAAAGTGGTGTGCAAAGAAGGCAAACTGGTTAGTAATGACAGCTCACGTTCCAGGTGCTGTGTGTTCCACTTGGGTTCTTCTTTAAGCTTCAGAGTATCTCTAAGGAGAGGACAGACACTGTTGCTCTCACCAGGTTTCAGAGAAGGAAACAGACACCTGGAGTTGTAGGAGGTGGTGGTTCTGTAACTTTTCCAGGGTCACACAGTGAGTGATAGAGTCTGGATCTTTCAGATTCCATGCTCAGTTTCCCATGACCGCTACTCTCTGCAGTCCCTTCCCTCCCCACTTGGTTAAAATTACACTCAGCATTTCCACCTTTCTTCTTTAGTGCTTCCTTGGGAGGTGTTTTTTTCTTCGTCTACTTTTTTTCATTTCTTACATGCACATACTCCTAGAGCAAATACTAGAAGTGAAAACATTATTTGTTAGGCCGCTTTCCCCAGTGGATGACTCTGGGTTTCTCCTTTGACAATATAGCTGAGAGAGTCACTGTGACCAGCCAAGAGGTTGCTTTCCATTGATGCTGCATGAGTATAAGCCCCCTGAAAAGGAAGGAACCACAGAGAATGGAAAGGGTTAATTGGTCTTGGTGGAAACTACTTTAAGCAATAAGCAACCTGAAGGCCTTCAGAGGAAATCTTGCATCTGTGTATTATCAGTTCACTTTCTTCCTCCCTACCTTTCTCATCCATAGAGTAGGGGGCATCGAACTGGTTTCTAAAAATGTAGATAGGAGCTAGCCAAACATTGTGCACCTTGGTGCTCTTTGATGGCTGTGGGCCTTTTCATGTCATGTCCTCCTGTGGAGGCACTGTCACAGAAGAATATACCAGTTCCATGCCACCTACTTCAAACCGTCTGCTCAGTTCCAATCAGTGACCTGCTTAACAACCAAACCCGGGGTTTGCAGTCTTTGAGCAGAGGCAGGAATGAAACCAATTTCTCGTCTTCACTATGGTTACAGGCTCTCCAAGCCCTGTTCTTGGTGCCCTAAGTACCACTCTTGCCTTTAAAAAGAAGGTACTAGATGGAATGAGCTAGAAAACATGAGTGCCATTTTATACTCTCTGGTTATCATAGTAAGGAATACATCAGGTGTTCAGAATAGATATTTGTGTGAATAACTGATTATTAAGACAAAAAGATATATTTAAGAGGTTCCTTAGGGGAGAAGGTAGATAAGAGATCTAGATGCTTAATCCCTTTACTCATTTTCTCTAACCTGTACTTGCTCAATATTCTGAAAGATAGGTATCTATAAAAGAACATTTACTTTACTGATATGGGAAGACCAATAACTGGAATCTTAAAGATTCTCTCTCGTTTTTTCAGAAGGTGGAGACTCAGCATGTTCTGTTTTCCTGTAGGCTGATGCTTGCATCTGTTGGTATCAGCTCCCTATATGCCAATGTTATGGATCAGTGCCTGGAGGGACAGGCAGATATTAAAGGCAGGAGTACACTACAGGTTAGCAAGCCCCTGCAAGTGACCAAGAATCACCATTATTTTACCTCTGATTCTTTTAATAAATATCTGAGTACTTACTGCATCTCAGTAAGTGACTGCATTATGACTGTGAACAAATGCCTTGTAATCATGATTTGAATTTGGTTTCTGTGCTTAACCTTGGTGTAACCTTGAGCAGCTTAATTTCTTTGAGACTCAGTTTCCTCAGCTATTAAATATCTACTTCAGAAGTGATGTTGAGAGTTCTAACAACACTTCCTATATAGCACTTACTGTGTGCTGAGTATTTTACACATACTAACTCACTGGATCCTCACAACAGTCCTATCAGATAGGTACTATTACAATCTTCCATTTTGTAGTTGAGCAAATTGAGAAAGACAGGTTAAGTTACTTGCTCAAGGTTATACAGCTATTAAGTGGTGAGCCTAGATTCTGAGATCCTACTCTCATTCACTGTGTGAGGTGTACATGGTGCAAGGTTGGGCACAAGTGACTGCCCAGTTTGGGGGGACTGTCTCTGCCCCTGCAGTTGCTTTTGCCATTTGTCTACTTCCTATCATAGGATGTTAGTCGGAGTGCCAAATCCTAAGAAAGCAGAACAATTTCAGGAAGCTACTTTAGCCCTAACAGACTATGAAGGTCTGCTTCTGGTGTTTGAGATTGTGTCAAGTGTCAGCTCCTAAAGTGGATTGTGATTGCCCAATGTGCAGAGGTAAGAAGGATTCTAAGGCCCAAGTTCAGGGGGAACAGGAAAGGGTGGCCTCATCAATTATTTTTGTCATAGACAAAGGAACACATTTATTTGCTGTTCTTCATTTAGGTTGACTCCATCTGAAGATGCAAATAGCTGAGGCCCAGAGATGTTAAATGCCCAAGGTCATGTGGCTGATTATAGGCAGCACTATAGCTAGGACATGGTTAGAAATATCATTTGAGGAGTGACTTATGCCAGTTTGTGTGGGGAAAGTGCAGTGAACAGGCTACTCTACGAACTGGTGCATTTGTTACCTCGATGGGTTCAATTTTGCATCTGTGCCTTTTGTGGAGGTCCTGGGTTCATAATCCTGGCCTGGCCACTCATTAACCTTGGGGCATTTACTTAATCCCTGTGTGCCTTAGGGGAAGGGGACATTCATCCCAGTGTGCCCAGAACTTTCCAACTTTAGCACTGAAAGTCTTCCATTCCAGGGAACCTCAGAGACCCTGGCAAACTGGGCTGGTTGGTCACTCTACTCAGTTTCCTCCTCTTTAAGATACAGGTGAAAATTGCTCCTTTCCATAGAGTTGATTTGAGCATTAAATGATTTATTATGAACAAACTAATCAGAAGTAATGTTTGAAACATAACAAGTACTCGGTGTAGATTTTTTTTTTTTTTTTTTAAAGATGAGGTCTTGCTATGTTGCCCAGGCTGGAGGGGAATGATTATTCACAGGCACAATTATGGCACTTTGTAGCCTTGAACTCTTCCTAGCCTCACGCTGTCCTCTTGCCCAGCCTTCTGAGTACCTGGGACTACAAGCAACACATATTTGTTGTTTCTTGTTCTTGTTTTCATTATTATTGGAGCAAAGTGTCCTCACTATGGAATGGGTCCCTCAAGAACTTCATTCTCTGAGCAATTCTGGGAAGATGGCGGACTGGTAGCAACCCTTGCAGAGGCCCTTGGGCAGAGGAAGAAAAACTGGACGGAATAAGACTCTATGAAGCCAAAGGTGGGGAGTTGAGCCAAAAAAGTTCGGCAAGCTGTAACTCCAAAGAAGAGTATTCAAGAAAACAAATTACAGGTACAAAGCCTATTGACTAGAGGACGGGAGACACCTCCCCCCAAGCAGGAGGCCTGCCACAGGCTATCTGTGAACAAACAGGGTACAGAAGACCTCTCATTTTATCTCATTGGAGAGAGCTGCTAAACTCTAAGTCTCTTTCTAGGGAGGTCCCATTTATGAACCTAGACACCACCCCGCCAGGTATAAAATTGAACAGATTTTTCTTGCACAAGTCCAGACTCCCAGTCTACCCTTTCCCCCTCGTATGGTGGGCTGAAGTTCTTCCCCTTGCTGAGCACAGAGTGTTTGGTCTTGTCCTAAGAGATCTGGGCATAGTGTGGACTGCCAACCATCAGGACAGAATCTGTGACTAATAGGAAAGAAAGAGGGTATGAGAAGAAAGGGACATTTGGTGGGAAGAGTAGTAGTCCCCTGGTTATGACTATGCCCGGACAGTGGTGGTGTTGACCCTCAGTTCGGGCTGTGTCTGGCAAGATGGGGTGCAGAACCCCACAGCTCTGATGGCACCCACAGCAGGAGAGTGGCTGCCCCTCGTGGACTGAGTTTGGCAGACAGGGCTGGTCCCTAGCCTCTAGTTGGCCTATGAGCAGAGGCTTGCTAGGCATGGACTGAGACCTGAGAGCAAGAGTGTGGTCCCCTGATTCCAACAGAACCCTTGAGCAGTGGCTTACTGGATGTGAACCAAGACATAAGGGCTAGGGCCTAGGTCCTTGTCTCCAGTGGGGCTGGTGAACAGAGGTTTACTGGGTGAGGACTGAGACCTATGGGTGGATGCCCTGATTCTATCAGAGCCTGTGAAAAGAGGCTTGCCAGGCAGTGGACTGAGACTGGCAGGCAGGGGCATGGTCTCCTCAACTGGTCTGACAAGCAGAAGCTAGCTGGGTGTGGACTGAGACCAGTGGGCAGGGGCATGGCCCCTGGATCCAACTGGGCCTGTGAACAGAGAAGTGGACAACAGCGTGGACTGAGTCTGGTGGGCAGGAATGTGGATCCCTGGCTCCAATTGTGCTGTTGGAGACCCTTGAATCCCTCTCGGTTGAGCAGGGTTTGCACTTCCTTCCTGAAACTATTTCATTGGAACCCATGTCTGGGGCTGTCCACTCGGGTACATTCTGAGTTCTGACTTCAAAATTCTATAGTGGAAAAGAACTGAAGGGTGGGGGCTGGGCACCACAGCTGTTTGTATCTCTTCACAGTTGTGATTTAAACCTAATACTGTCATTTCTTAGAATACAGTAGTAACAGAGCTAGCTTGCACTATCTCACCACATAGGTTCTCAGAGTCTCTGGCCAAACTCTGAAAGGGGCTTTTGTAAGGTTGTAGGAGATAAGCCACAATTATAAAGCCTAGCACTTTCGTAAGGGGCTATCTCTACTACCTGGGAACCCCAATTCAATCTCACCCTACCAGTTCTAATAACCAAATGGTGGAAAATAAACATGGGGAGTGGTGCCTGTGGCTCAAAGAAGTAGGGTACCGGCCCCATATACTGGAGGTGGCAGGTTTAAACCCAGCCTCGGCCAAAAACTGCAAAAAAAAAAAAAAAAAAAAAGAAAGAAAAGAAAAAGAAAGTAAATGTACTGCAGACCCAACAGAAGCACTCCAGCAACATGAATAACCAGAGTAGATCAACTCCCTCAAGAAATGACAAAGGAGATAGAACTGAAGATGCCATGCATAGACAAATAGCAGCAATGTCAAAAATCAAATTCAGAATATGGATTGCAAATAAGGTAAATAGAATGGAAGAAAAGATACAAATTGAATCCCAAAGAGTAGTTCTAAAGTTGTCTCAATAAATTAATGAATTCAAAGCACAAGTCACCCAAAGATACGGACATATTGAGAAAAAAGATAGCAGAGCTCAAGGAAATGAAAAACTTAGTTGAGGAGCTCCAAAATACAGTAATAGAGTTGACCAGGCAGAAGCAAGGATCTCTGAAACTGAAGACAAAGTTTTTGAACATTCGCAAACACTCAAAGAGGCAGACAAATGGAGAGCAAAAACTGATCATTCCTTGAGAGAGTTGTGGGATCCCTCCCAAAGATCAAACATTCATCTTATAGGAATTCCTGAAGAAGAGGATAGTCCTAAAGGTACAGAAGCTCTACTCCAAGAGATTTTGGAGGAGAATTTCCCAAGCATTGCAAGAGATACAGAAATTCAGGTAGTAGACAGTTCCAGAACCCCAGCAAGACTTAATCCAAATGAAGTATCTTCTAGACACATTGTGATTAACTTGGCCAAAGTTAAGACAAAGGAGAAAATTCTACAAGCAGGCAGACGTTAAGAAAAGCATCACCTACAAAGGGAGAAATATCAGAATGATGGCCGATCTCTCAGCTGAAACGTTTCCAGCCAGAAGAAGATGGTCATTGACCTTCAAACTCCTAAAACAAAACAACTTCCAGCCCAGGATACTGTACCCAGCTAAACTGAGTTTTATTTGTGATGGAGAAATCAAATACATTAATGACACACATGTTGAAGAAATTTGCCATAACAAAACCAGCTCTCCGGGATATTCTCAGACCCATCCTCCACAATCACCGGCCCAATGCTCTACCTCCAAAGTAAACTTACTCAGAAATTTTTGAATAAAACCCAACTTCTACAGTGATGAATGTTTGATCTTTTGGAGTGATCCCACAACTCCCTCAGGGAATTATCAGTTTTTTCTCTTCGTTTGCCTGCCTCTTTGAGTGTTTGGGAATGTTCACAGCTTTGTCTTCAATTTTAGATATCCTTGCTTCGGCCTGGTCAAATCTATTACTGAGGGAAACCCAACCCCAAATCATGACACCGAAAAACACAACCAGACTTATCAATTCTCTCAATTAATGTGAATGGTTTAAATTGTACTCTAAAGAGCCACAGGCTGGCTGACTGAATACATAAACTCAGACTGGATACCTGTTGTATAGAAGAATCTCATCTTACCTTAAAGAATAAAAATAGACTCAGGGTGAAGGGATGCACTTGTATAATACAGGCAAATGAAAACCAGAAAAAAGCAGGGGTTGCAATTTTAGTAGTAGATACAATTGGCTTTAAACCCACAAAGATTAAGAAAGATAAGGATGGTCATTTCATATTTGTCAAGGGAAACACCCAACATGAAGAGATTTCGATAATTAACATTTATGCACCCAGCCAGAATGCTCCTCAATTTATAAAGCAAACCCTAATGGATATGAACACCTTGATATCTTCCTTCACTATGATAGTTGGAGATTTTAACACCCCTTTGTCCATTTTGGATAGATCCTCCAAGAAGAACCTAAACAAAAATATTACACTTAAACCTGACCAAATAGAACAAATGGACTTTGTAGACCCTAATAAAAAAAGAGTTGTATTCACTCTAATAAAACTGAATATACATTCTTCTCATTAGCCCACAGATCACTCTCCAAAATAGATCATATCCTAGGACACAAGTCTAACCTGAGTAAATTTTAAAGTGTAGAAATTATTCCTTGTATCTTCTCAGAACATGAAATAAAAGTTGAACTCACTAGCAACAGGAATTTTCATACTCAAAGTCATGGAAACTAAATAATCTTAGGCTGAATAATAGCTGGGACAAAGATGAGATTAAGGAGGAAATCACCAAATTTTTGGAACAAAATGATAATGAAGACACAAATTATCAAAACCTGTGAGATACTGCAAAGGCAGTCCTAAGAGAGAAATTTATAGCATTGGAAGCCTTCATCAAGAAAACAGAAAGAGAGGAAGCCAACAACTTAATGGATTATCTCAAGCAACTGAAAAGGAAGAATATTCCAACCCCCAACATCTGGACTTAACAGACATCTACAGAACATTTCATCCCAACAACACTGAATACACATTCTTCTCATCACCCCATGGAACATACTCCAAAATCGACCACATACTAGGCCACAAATCTAACCTCAGCAAATTTTAAAAAATAGAAATTATTCCTTGCATCTTCTCAGATCATCATGGAATAAAAGTTGAACTCAATAACAACTGGAACCTGCATACCCATACAAAAACATGGAAGCTAAACCTTATGCTGAAGGATACATGGTTATAGATGAGATTAAGAAGGAAATCACCACATTTTTGGACGAAAACAAAAATCAAGACACAACTTATGAGAACCTCTGGGATACTGCAAAGGCAGTCCTAAGAGGGAAATTTATAGCACTGAAAGCGTCCCTCAAGAAAACGGAAAGAGAGGAAGTTAATAACTTAATGGAACATCTCAAGCAACTGGAGAAAGAAGAACACTTCAACCCCAAACCCAGCAGAAGAAAAGAAATAACCAAAATCAGAGCACAATTAAATGAAATTGAAAACAAAAGAATTATACAACAGATCAATAATTCCAAAAGTTGGTTTTTTGAAAAGATCAATAAAATAGATAAAACTTTGGCCAACCTAACCAGGAAAAAAAGAAAAGCATCTCTAATTTTATAATCAGAAATGGGAATGATGAAATAACAGACCCCTCAGAAATTCAAAAAATCCTTAACGAATGCTACAAGAAACTCTACTCTCACAAATGTGAAAATCTGAAAGAAATCAACCAATACCTGGAAGCACGCCACCTACCAAGACTTAGCCAGAACGAAGTGGAAATGTTCAACAGGCCTATATCAAGTTCTGAAATAGCATCAACTATACAAAATCTCCCTAAAAAGAAAAGTCCAGGACCAGATGGCTTTATGTCAGAATTCTACCAAACATTTAAAGAAGAACTAGTACCTATACTACTAATCCTCTTCTAATATATAGAAAAAGAAGGAATATTACCCAACACATTCTACGAAGCAAACATCACCTTGATCCCCAAACCAGGGAAAGAC